>JAPQWV010000922.1:0-170000 GCA_027422505.1 Craterostigma plantagineum
AAGTGGTAAACGTTTGCTAACTAAAATGGTCACTGAATAACACTTCATGCTTTCTGGGTAACAATTCGTGGAACAATAATACCATATATCTAGATATTCATAACAAATATATCCGCAAAACGAACATATAATGAGAAATTAAGAACGACTCGTTACCCATAAATAACACGTGTAATACCCAAGTAAAGGCAAAGAGGAATAGATCGTAAAAAAACAGGTGAATCTCGACTTTAATGAACTAGTAAGGTAGATTCGACTAAGTTTGATCACGAGTCATTTTAATTGAATGAGATTATTAATGTTGATAATGTGATAACTAAGAATTTGATGAGACATAATATTGGAACATTTGTCAATAAAAAGTTGGTTAGTAACACTTTGTTTGTTCTGAGTAACAATTCACGCATTTTGGGTAACACATCGTTAAGAACATTCTAGGAGTTTCTAGATTGTCAGAGATATTAACAGTACAATAACACATTGCCTGCAAATACCACATTCCTGATAAAAAATAACAAATAGACAAACCTTATAACACATTTGTAGCTACAAGTACCACAAAATAGCTAATCAATGTCACATTACTATTTCGATTAATTTCGTTCATAAATTCATTTTGTTCGGATGTATAAGATTGACATTCATGGAAATAGATGATATGATGAAGCTAAATCACAAAATTTCATTAAAAGACACGTTTTGCGAATGTTGGTATCAATATGTGAAAAGTTGAGATAAAAAATCATACAAACATATAGCTCTTCCTTCACAACATACTAGTATCTCTTTTAATAGATATAATCGTTATGAATTCCAACACAAACGTGTTCAAAGTTCAAAAATATCATTTTATATGTCGTAAATCTGTATTTGATACTTTGTGGAAGTTATTTGTTAAGGAATATTAACAGGATGGTTCGTTAACGTTAACAGTAACAGATTGCCCGCATGTAATGCTATATGTTCGCTAAAAAATAACAATAGAGACCTGCTGAGTAACACTTTTACTTATAATGATACCATGTAATAGGTTTCCAGTACCACATTACTAACTCGATTAATTTCATTCATAAATGCGCATTGTTCGAGATTTGCAAGATTAATATCTTGTAAATGTATGATCTGATGCATTTATCACATCAAATTCCTTTAAAAGCTACATTGTTCGATTGAGGTGGATAGTGAATGTTCGAGGTCAATAGTTATTCAAAACATAGACTATTACTTTGTTCATTGAAACATCACATATGAATTTCAAAATTAAACCACAAATATCAGTTTATATGTCGTAAATCCTAAACCTTAAGGGCAACCCTTAAACCTTAAACCTTAATCTCCATAAACACATAACCTAAACCTTGGTGCGACAACTACAGCAATTTGTAACACATGAAGAACTTTTCGTAACATATTTAACTAATGCGTAACAGTTAAATAGTTATTAGTAACACTTTTGCACTAATTTAGCAATCCCGCCCAAAATTCCAACGTGGCATACCTCCCGCCCAATTAACCGAATTAATCCACAAATCCCGCCCAAAATTTAGCAAGTATAGTAAATTCATCCAAAACCAATATCCTGCCCAATTAACACAATCAATCCACAAATCCCGCCAAAAATTTAGCATGTATAGTAAATCCATCCAAACCCATCCAAAACCAATATCCCGCCCAAATCGAAACAGTTCTGCTAAAAAAATACCATATCAATACTTATGAAAAACAGTAGTAGGACATAATATACCACTTCAGATATACCAAGTAACACTTCAATTTCAGGTAGTAACAATTCAATGCCAAAAATTAACGAAATAGGTCTGTTAAAAAATACTACATCGATACTTTTAGTAACACTTTCGATAAAACAAGTAAAGCTTCTATTTTATTTAGTAACAGTTTCACGTCAAATAAATCGAACAGGTCTGCTAAAAAACATACCACATCAATACTTATGAAAAACTAAAGTAGGCCGTAATATAACACTTATGATAATAAAAGTAACGGTTCGATTCTACGTAGTAACAGCTCTATGCCAAATTATCGAAACAGCCTGCTAAAAAATACCATATAAATACTTACGAAAAACAAAAGAAGATCAGGATATACCAAATTCGGATATTTCAAGTAACCTTTCAGGTAGTAACAATTAAATGCACCAAATTATCGTAACAGTTCTGCTAAGAAAAATAAAATACCACATCAATACTTAAAACAAAAAACGTCATAATATACCATTTTAGACAATCCAAGTAAAGCTTCTATTTCATGTAGTAACAGTTTGATGCAAAAAATTATCAGAACAAAATACCACAACAATACTTTTGAGAAATAAAATTAGGTCATAATATACCAAAGACGACCAAATCGATTATGAGTTACCTTTTGTATCATGATCCACTTTGTTTTTAGTACCATATGGTGGACAGAAAATACCACATCTGTAACTATTATAGACAAAATGAAGTCAGAATATAACACTTGACTGGACAAACATATACCATATGAGTAGGAAAGTAAATTTTCTTCGTACGTTTATAACACGAAAACATAAATCAGTAACAAGAATGCATAAAATAGTAACACTTATTCCAGATGAATCTATGCCTTCCATACGACCACTTTCACACAACGTACGTTTCAAAAGTGATGAGGTGACGATTGTTCAAAATTGACAGAGCCTATGAAATGCCCAAACGATGGGTACCTCGAATACACAAAGATTAGCTGCAATTGCTACGAAAATATAGTTCGATTTGGCCCGTTTTTTCTCGAATTTCAAACCGTATAAAAATTCATCAAAATTCTTACATCGTACTTCAACAATATAAGATGAATCCTACGTGACACGTCGAAATTGATTCGTTGATGGGGCAGTCGATTGTGCTCGATTCTGTGAAAACTGGGTTTCGATTAGCCGAATAAATATAAATCTGTTAAAAAAAACATTTTACTATCGAGAAGTAACATGTTATCAGTTTAAAGTAACGTGTTTTGTTATTACGGTAACAAGTCGTCAGATCTCTGTAACATGAATATGGCGTCGAATACCCTCTCAAAGATCCCTTTACGAAGGCTATTTTAGTAAAAATATAGTTTGGGTCTTTGTGGCGTCCCTGACTTTCTAATCGTAATTAGTGGCGGATTTTCGCAACGTAAGTCACGGGAGACCCGTCTAACAAAAACTTTTTCCTACGATGATATATTACGACAAAACGTAACCTACATCGTCGTAATCATACAAAGGCCGGGGCCCCAAAATATCTATTATATCAAAATGTTCTATCATCGCTCCACAGGTCGTCACCATGTACAGCCTTGCCCTCAAAAGACCCTGGAGTACCGCCGTCAGCCCGCCTTAGTCGTGACGTTGCTTAACGTCCTACTCTATCGTACCTACAACACATAAAACGTGGAATGAGCTTATAAAGCTCAGTAAGTGGAAACCATGCAATGCACGTGTCCTAAAACGCAAAGGCATCCGCGCCAATGCATTTCTAATCGTGTCATGTAATTCGTGTCTTGAAATCCATGTCTTGTAGTTCGTGTCTTGTCTTATCTTGTAGTTCGTATCTTGTCTTGTCGTGTCTTGTCTTATAGGGCCCATGGCTTATCTTGCTATGCACCATCATGGAGCTCAAACCCACTAGGGGTAAATAAATATGTAAGTGGCAATACCCACTCGTGGGAGACTAACCCTAAGGCGCCTTTTCTGTCCCAAGGTGATTTCATACGCCACGCGGACGATACTTCCACTGAGAGGCTAACCCTAAGGCGCCTTTTCAATCCCAATGTAGTTTATCGATCCCACGGATGGTCACAATGGTAGACTCACTCTGAGGTTGCTGACACCAATTATACCCTTGGTGCCGTTTGTTTCCTCAGGGTGCATCTTTCAGGTCGCAACTTTCCGCCACATGCATGCCCTTGCCTTGAGACATGTCATGTCATGAAATCGGTGACATAAAATCACCATGGTAGCATAGAAGAGCCATTAATGCAAATTTTTATCGTATTTAAGCAATCATACTTGTCTTATGCTCGTGTCTTGTAACTTCGTGTATGCACGTGATAATGAGTACGTGAATAAAGCCGAAGTGCTTGTCATGCCATTTCATGTAATAATTAATTCATGAAAATAAATAAATCACATAAGAAATCACGTAAAGTCATAGAAGCATATAATCATGTCATTCAAGCACGTAACCAGATAACTCATAGCATAGATAATTTATGTGTTGTAGTTGGGATCTCCACTTACCTGGTATCCTTAGCTACTTAGCTTATCGTACTTGTAAATTGCTAACCTTCAAACCCTAAGTGTAGAAACATATAAAATTAGGGTTTGTTAGTCTAATCATAATTTCACGAAATTGGCTTAATTTCAAAACCCTAGTTTCGACTTTTATAAATTTCGAAATTATCACTTTAGAATTTAAAATAGTATATCTAAAGATGTCGAAATGTATTTATAGGTAAGATCTCGAGATGTATGTTTCGATATTTTATAAAATTTCGACATAGTATATGCAAGGATTTCGATAAGTGTTTTGTCGAGATCATGTGTGAAGACTTCGACATTATTCTTGATGACAAATTTCGACATGGGCTTTGGCATGGATCTCGACCTACAATCTTAGAAAGTATCGAGATATATTTCGACATGGACCTAAAGCAAATCTCGACATATTATATATAGGATTTCGATATGGAATTTAGACATGCATCTCGACATGAGTTGATAATCTCGATATTAAATAATATCTAAGAACTTCGAGATATGTCTCGACACTATAATGAAATTCGACCTCTTTGACATTACACAAAGAAAAGATCTCGATATAATTATAAGTTCTCGAGTTTTGCACAATGTTTTGAAGTTTATTAACTAACACATAAAATCTCGAAATTAATATCAACATATTATGTCAAACCTCGAAATTAATACCAATAACCATTTCGACATGTTCTCGAGTTTTATTTCGAGATTTATAACCTGGAAAATCCTATCATCGTCTAAGCTTCCGATCAAAATTCCACACTTTCTCAAGAACAGTTTGAATGCCATATAAACTCCAACACATATGATTAAGATATCATTTAAGATCATTAGCTAAAAAAAATTTACTCTTACTAATTCGTGATCTGTAAAACATGAAATTAACACCTAATATACTAAACATGAATTTAAATATATAATTTAGGGTAGAAAATTCCATACCACTCCTAGCTAAAAGTGATCAGCTCCTTATCTCTATTGGTGATAAGTTCTTGAGGGTTTTTGTTACTGAATTGAGATTTTTGTTTCTTATCCTTACAGTTGACGTGAATGAGTGAATAAGTGACACCAATAATTCGTTGATCCTTATCTTGGTCATGTACAAAGCATTATTTTATTATTACTTGAATTTCCTTCATGACTAAGTTATCAAAGTTTATCTTAATTATTAGTGTCTTCTTTCTAATTCTTCTACTGTATTATTATCTCGAGTTTTGAGGACTTTAACTTCAAAGATCTCGAACTCTAATACCTCGACATTATACTTGGATTTCCTTATAAATCTCTACATCTAAACTGAATAACACACAATTTCGACATTTAAATAAGACATACTCCCCATATTGATCTCGAGCTGCCTTGCGAGTTAAATCTCGATATGTTATACTAATTTTCAAAGTCACTACTAAGAATTGATTTCGATATGAGATAGATGTCGAAACAGCATTCAGTTTCGACATTTTTCTATTTTCATCTTTGAGCCCGATATTCTTCTTGTAAAACTTGACAGGGTTTCAAAAATCTATCACACTGAACACCATTCGACCCAAAAACCCTTCTTAGTGTGGAAATCATCTAACTTTCGATAAAAACTCTTGTCAACTAAGCTGATATAAACTTTAATCATATGAAAATTTGAACCTAACATCTCTTGAAACATGAATACACGGGCTGCAAAGGTTTAAAAATCCTTAAGGATTAAATCTGCTCTAATGCTAGTCATATCACATTTTCGTGTCTCACAACTAAATCGAATCTTAAGTATACTACTAACTGACTTAAAATATAAAATTAAGGTAAGAATTATACCCTTGGGAAGTTCTATTGTTCGAGCTATGCTTCAACGTCCTTCTTGACTTTCGTTCAGTCTCTTGTTCTAGTTTTAGGGTTTTCTTAATTTATTAATTCATGATATCGAATGGTTTGGATAACCATTAAATTACTAAAGGCTTAATTGATGTGACAAATGTTGACGTGGTTTTCTTTAAGTCTAAGCAATTGATATTTATCTCAAATACTTGGTCTTAATTAAATATTTAAATGAGGCCCAATTCATATCTTAGTTTAAGTTTTATACTTACATCATTCAATCGATTGCAAATTTATTTAGACCTATCTATCGAAACAAATCCATGTTATTTCTTTGTCGCTGAGTCACCCCATAAGTTAATATATTAATATCATCTACAATTCTAAATCTTGGTATTAGGTTATAAACCACAAATCATGTAGCATGTATGGAATACTATAGTTCATGTAACATGAAATTATATAACACATAAGTCCTAGCACGAGATCACGTAGGCATATATATATATATATACATATATATATATATATATATATATATATATAATGGCGTCAATGCATATATGTAATACATAATTCACACAAGTCACGTGAAGTATTAAAAATCTTAATACTTTTGTTCCCCAATTAATCCGTGTGTTACAACTAAGTCTCATATAGTCTTGACCTTTTTATTTAATTAATCCAATATAATCTCAACTTAAATACCTTCACGCTAATTATATTGTAAATCCCGTAACCAAATTTTACGGGTATTACAGTCTTTATCATTGAATTTTTCAAAAAACAGGTCCTTCAAACTAAAGATTATTCTGACAGGGCCTGATTACTAAATTGAAACTTTACTAGGGCCTGATACGTAATTGCCCCAAAAACAAATTGGTTCCAAAAATTTTCGTACAGCCGCCTAAAACATTGCGACGGTTATTCCGTCGCTAATATGCGATGGCCCTTCTCTGTCAGTCGCAAAATTGCTACGCAGTTTCCGTCGCAAAACATTGCGACGCCTAGCTACTGATACTCTGTCGGTAATGTGCGACGGAACTTTCAAACGGCATAACCGTCGCAAAGTTGCGACGCATTTTCCATCGCCAGGTTTTGCAACGGTTCAGCTTCGGAAAATCCGTCGCTGAGATCTACAACGAAATACCCGTCGGGAATATCCGTCGTAATTTGATGCGACGGCGCTTTTGTCGCGGCTACCGTCCCAAATACATCTCTTTTTGTAGTGGAATGTTTTGTATCTTTTCTATCCCAACAATCACATAAAAGGTGGACGTTTTCAGGCCATATGTGTCGTTCTTTTTTTAGGCGGTCTATCTCTGTTCTTTGCATATATCAAGTTATTACGATATAAAATGGATTATATTTCTTAATGATTTTGACTTATGTTTTATTTGGATCTTATTTTCTTATTAATATATTCAATACTAAATCTTAGTATTGAATTACTATGATGGAAATATGAGATTATAGTTTATGGAAGTGTTAAGAAAGATTATGGTTACAGATATAATTATTGATAATTATGTTGAGAATTTGTGATAATTATGGTGAAAAAAAAGTAATATTAAAAAGATTTGTGGTGAAAATTGAAATTCCTAACAATTAAATTGAAAAAGTTGATTAGTTGTGTAATAGGGTGAGCTAGTTATCTAGTTTTGTAACAGCACTATTAAAAATAACACTATTTGTGTTATTCTCTCTGCGAAGTTGTACCATCAATTTGGCCCGTGGCCTGCGAGCCGGGCTGATATTTTTAGGCCCGCCAAGGAGCGGGCCGGAACGGGCCAGCCGGCACGTGCCGCGGGCTTGGCCCCGCCCCGCCAGTTTTATTAACGATATATATATTACATTTAAATATATAAATTTTATAGTTAATGATTCATTAATTAGACCATAATTAACTACATATATATTAATAAATATATAATTAATTTTAGATTATAGTTAATGATTCATTAATTAAAGCATAATTAACTACATATATATTAATAAATATATAATTATATGTTGGTTATCCATAATTTATTAATAAATACCTTAATTAACTAAAAATAAATTTAAGTATATTTAAAATAAAATAAAAAAATTCTAAGCGGGCTGCCGCGGGCAGGCTGGGTTCCATTTTAGGCCCGCCCCGGCCCGGCCCATTGATAGTACTAGTGCGAAGACTAATTAGAAATTGTCCTAAAAGAAAATATTTATTTATTTATTATTTATTCATTTTAAATTGAGTGCCATTATCTATCTATATACTATTATATATAGAGCCTAGGTGGTTATAAAGTGACCAATTTGGTCAATTTAATATTGATTATTAGCAATTTTATCCTTAATATTTTCAAATTATAATTTTATCATCGATATTTCATTTATTACAAATTTATCTCTAAATTAAAAGTAAATTACTTTATTAATGATACGAATAAGTATAAACAAAGTTAACATATTTGCGCACACATTGAGTGTGCTACACATACAAGTACTCTATAAAGATCTTAGGGAATAAAACTGTAAATTGGCATGTCAAAATTGACCAAACAATTTTTTCTACTTTAATTACTATTAAAAATAGAAAACCTATTAAATCATAATAACCACCTCATTCTATACTACCTCATTCTCTTTTTAGTATATCAATTATTAAAAAGAAATATGAAACCACGTAGCTTTAAAACTCTTCATAACCACCTCATCTATTTTTAGTATATGATTTATTAAAATTATTCACTAATAATTAATTTTATATTTTTGCACACACGTAGAGTGTGCTAAGAGTACTAGTTGTGTTTTATGTCGTGGCCTCTGGGTTGTCGACAATTATGTTTAGGGTATTCTCTTATTGGAGAATTCCGCTTGATAGCTCTGTATTTAAGGCTTTTCTAATTGGTACAAAAAGTAATTTTTAGCAATGGTTTGTAAAGGGTTAACAGGAAAGGGTTAATCAGGTCTTAGACCCTATTCACGTGTTTCCTTTAGGATTCAGCCCTAAAACTACTTTAATTAGAGAAAATGAACCAAATTAAATTTTATTGGACCTAGAAAAGACATATTCGCCCTCAATAGATGCTAAAATTACAAATCTTTGGCATTGTCTTCTCCAAACGATCGGAACAAAACACATTCAATCTCAAATCCGACCGAATGTCAATCTTAAGTATGTGTAACAGAACTCAATTTCTCATGGGTCTTACCAATTAAGAGTTACTATTGATGAATATAAGAAAATAATGTTTCAAATCTAATTCGAAATTTCAGCGAATGATACGCGAAATCTCGACTTTAATGGTCGAATAAGGTGAAACCGACTCAATTCATGAGCGTTAATAATCAATGAGACCATTGATGTTAATCATTGAATAACGAAAGTATTTTGATGCGGCTCAATATTGAAAACGCTTAAAAATAAACAAACATTATGGGCAACAATTTTTACATTTTAAATAACACTTTCTACAACGAAAAAACAAATTTTGCCACAAAATAACACATAAGTCAAACGAAATAACGATTTGTTTCCTATTAATAACTCATCGAATATACAAACAAATCTTTTGATTAATATATCAAAACCAGCCGACGACATTTAAAAATCAGTGAAATCTCTTAAATCTCAACGTCAATGACTGAAAAATTTCTCGTGGGTCTTACTAAACAAGAGAAATATTATTGATATTTTAAACCGAATTCGAGTTGAAAATTGGGTAGAATCTCCCTTTAAGTTTAATGGCCGAAAAGGTGAAATCGATTCAATTTGACCATGGTCTTAACAATCAACGCAAATTACTGATGTTAACAATGGAATAATCAAGGGTTTGTTTGGAAACCCATTCTAATTGGACTTTGGAGTAAAATACCATTTACAAAAAAATGAGGTCTTTGGTGGTTAATTTGAATGGAGTTTTTGATAAGTTAACTTATGCATAAGTCCATTACGAAGAAGTAAGCACATTTCCACCATTATTTTTTATAAGTAACTTTGAATTATGGACTTTTTAAATGTGATGTTACCAAACCTTATCAAAATTAAAACTGAACTCGTAGTCCATTTGTAAAAGGACTTTTGTCTTGAAATGCTTCCAAAAATCCTCAAAGTATTTTGACGCGATCCAAGAATAAAACGTTTGCGTTTAACAAGCTTGTTTAGTAACACTTTATGCAGTATGGGTAACATTTTCTGTATTGTGGTTAATAATTTTTGTGACGAGTTTAGTCTTTTAATTCAATAAATTGGTCGCAATGAATATATCAAAAAAAGTCTACGATATCTAAAACCTAGCATCATTGTCCTCGATTTCACATCCGATTCGAAAATGATACTTCAAATCCGTTCGAAAAACTATTTGAATAAGAGGAGAAATCTCGACTTTAGTGGTCGAATAAGATAAATCGACTCATAAGAGTCTTAATAATAAATGAAAAGGAGCACCAGTAACAAAACCGAGAAAATTAGCTTTATTCGATATTAAAACGCAGTTTATCCAATGTATATATAAAATAAACAATTTATTAACAACTCTAGAAGGTTCTGGACTATATAAAAAAAAATAATTACCATAATTGCTTACAGGATTTTTTTAGAATATTACTACATTAATTGCAGATAAAACACATGATAGAAAGAATAAATAAAAATGATATTAACTCAATTTATGAAACATTGAATGATACTAAATACTACATAAAATGTTATTCATTGCCACATCACCAATTGATTAATGTCGTTCAATGCACTATTTTTTTTTGGATGTTTAAGATTGTCGATCATCTAAATATATAATTTGATAATGCTAAACCACAAAATTCCGTTAAAAAGACACGCTCTGTGAAATTTGATGTCAATAGTCGAATGTTGAGATCAATACCATGTAACCATATAGTCCTTCATTGCATCTATTATCTTTTCAACAGAACATAACATTATGAATTCCGTCGCCAACATGTTCAAAGTTCAACAAGAAACCAAGAATAATTTTTTATAGACCATAAACTCTAAATACTAAAGACAAAATCCTAAATCCTAAGCACGAAGCCTGAATGTTAAACCCCGAACCCCAAATTGTTTTAAGGTTGTATCCTATAAAGCATAAGTCGTGAATCATATTCTCAGATTGTCATGTTGACCCTTAACTTAACCTCAAACCTTTAAATCTTAAATTCAAAAAAACTACATAGAAACCCTAGCGCTTAAACGTCAATCTGTAACATAATACACTTTGGTAACACTTAAACTGATAACGATACTTATTATGCACTCCAGAAAAGCTTTACGATCCTCACAAAACAATTCAAAATCAGTTTTCCGCCAACTACACTCAAATTTCAAAAATCCCGCCAGGATACTCAAATTAAAAATATACAAAATAATGGCAACTGCTACCATTTAAACCATTGCCGGTACCACTTCATTAAAACAGTACCAAATCTGTCGAAGATTGTACTTTTAGATCGTTTAACCTTCAACGTCGAACCGAGCTAAGACGGTGGTGCAGCGAAATGCTCAGGCGATAGGTATCTCGAATTTTTACATATTAGCTTCAATTTTAAATCCTGCCCAAAACTCCACTCAAATTTCGAAATGCCATCAAAACTCTCAAACTCGAAACTGTACCAAATAAGCGACATCGTGTACCGCTTAAACTCGTTTTGATACTTCTATGACGAAATGTCGACCACATGACGAGGACTACATTTTCACTGTTTCTGGGTAACAATTGAGTTACTATTAATACCACTTTGAGGAACGGTGATTTATACTAAAATTTATCCGCAATTGTATTTTCAATTCGGTAACTTTAACGAGAAATAATCAAGTCAACATGGTGGCGTGACGAAATGCTTAGGCTATGTGCCTTTCGAATTTATACATATTAGCTTTAATTTCGATCGGACAATATGATTAAATTTACCAATTTGTTTCAATATTTGCGTCAAAAGTTTGGAAAAAAAAAATCATCAACGGATATTATGTTTCTGAACGTAATAAAACCTCGACGACAGATCAAACTTGGTTCAGTGAAAAACTTTCTTTTTTACTTAATACAATTTTAATAACTATTTATTACCAGAATAATAGTCAAACTAACACTTAGCTGTAAACGAACAACAATATATTGTACGTTTATAACTGAAGAGAGCCTCGTGATTAGAGATGGCAATGGGCCGGGTCTGGGTCGGGTCTGGCCGGACCCAGGACCCGGCCCATTTATTTTTAGTTGGACCCGTTACTCGATCCGACCCGCTACAAACCCGCCCGCCCCGAACACCGAATAAACCGGGTCTGGCTGGTCTAACCCTCTAGACCTGGTTGTTTTATTTTTTTTATATAGTTTTAGTTTGATATACATTATAATTTATATATTTATATTATTTATAAACATATTTCTATTTATAAATATATAAATATGTTTATATATTAATAATTATATGTAAAAATATATTTATATAATATATATTTATATTTTTTACATAAATTTATATAATAAGAATTATATATATTTATATAAAATATCATCCGGGGCGGGTTTGATCGGACCCGGGACCGTCCCGGACCCGACCGGGTTGAATCCTTTAGGACCCGAGACCCTGCCCGTTACCCGAATATTGAAAAAAAAACCGCCCCTTGTGATACCTCATATTATAAATCTTTAGTAAGGGTATTTTCGTCAGATCCAACTTTAGGTCTTTTTATCTGTAGTCTATATTTTACACCGGTAGAGGCTAAACTCTATTTTAAACTTAACATATGGCCTAATACGAAAGAGCCCAAAAAGAAAATGATGTAAAAAAAAAGTAGGTGCCTTGTATTTTTCAGTCAACTAAATGCTTTGCATGTTATGTTCTTAGAACTTTCACAATTTTTAGTAGGTAAAAGCTGTTAAAAATAGTGTGAAGATCACAATCTAATCCCCAATTGGTAAAAGAAAAGTCAGAAAAGCATAAGCAACTAAGTTCGAAGTAGGCCAAAAAAAATTAAAAGATCGAGGATAGAGTCACGACTAGACCTGGGTTTGGGCCGGGCCGGGCCGGGCCGAACCGGAACCGGCCCATTAATCCGGCCCAGAACCGGAACTGGTAGATCCGGATCTGGAACAGGTAACCGGCCCAGTTAAAATGAACTGGGCCGTTCGCGGAACTCGGAACCGCGGATTACCGGTTCCGGTTCCGGTTCCGAACTGGAACCGGCCCAACGGCTTGATATATATTTTTTTATTCTTTAAACCCTGGAAAATTACCATTTTACCCCGAACGAAAAATCTATAAATACCACCTCATTTTAACCATTTTAACTCACAATTACATCCAAATTTCTTCCACTCTCTCTCAAAAAGCTCTCAAAAAATCATCCTCCTATTAATATTTAATATTATTAACAATAATAATTATTTTATTTACACTACACACACACTCACTTATTATTACAAATAATTAAATTATTATTTTATACTAATGGCGTCGTCATCGAGAAATCCTAACCCTCGCGACGAAGATGTTTTTATGGTTTTAGTTCACGGCGATACATTTCGGGAAAATGCCGACACCGACGAGGAGACTGATGTACCTGAACCGAAACGACGGCGGCGACCGACGAGGGACCGAGCCAGGCTTCTACGGCAACTACAAGAAGGAAGCAATAACCGCGTGGATGGAATTTTTTTGATTTAGAAATGGATAAAAATAATCCCACTGTAGGTACCGTGTATTGCAAAATGTGCCGCTACCCCTACCAAATTAAGACCGGACCGAATCAAGTTGGGACGGGCTCGATGAAAAAACACCTCCACGGGCGCATAACTTCGGGAACGATCTAGAGCCGGTAGGAACCGCACCCCGACAACAACAAATAAACGTAAGTACGAGTAAGAATTTGTTATTAATAGGGAAATTTCTAAGAAGGCCTTAGTTAAATTCGTAGTAATGTGTGAAGAACCCTTTTGCATTGCGGAAAGTGAAGGATTTATCAAATTTACGAATACGATACAACCCGAATTCCATAACGTGACCCGTAAAACCCTTAGGAAATATGTCTTAGATACTTTTAAGGAATATCAGTCTAGCTTAATTAGTCATTTGGCCAACATTTCATGTAGGATTAGTTTGACTACCGATATTTGGACTAACATTACGTCGCAATCTTATTTAGTCGTCATCGCCCATTGGATAGATGAAACATGAACTATGCAAAAACGTATTCTTTCCTAGATCCCCTAGATTCACAACATAACGCCACTACGATATCGAACTATGTGTTGAATGTCGTTACTAAATATTGTATTCAAGATAAAATTATGTCTATCACCTTAGATAATGCTGTGCGAACAACGTAGCGATAGGGATCCTCCGTAGACAGCTTAAGTTACCCTTAGACGGCCGATTACTACATGCTAGGTGCACTTGTCATATTATTAACTTGTGTGTGTAATGTGCTTTTGACGAAATTTTGGGAGATGTGGTAGAAACATTTAAGGTGATAGGTAAGTTACTTCGGGAACGCTGCTACAGAACGTCGTGGAAGCAAACCGTCCTTGCTGCCGGCCTCACGTACAAGAAGTTTTCGTTGCCAGTCCCGACTAGGTGGAACTCGTTGTACCACCTCCTCAGCACCTTCATGCGCTACAAGGACTTGTTGACGCCTTTTTGGAACGAGGTCGCAGTCGGCAACACCTCCAGGTATGAATTACGACAAACTGATTGGGATATTGTAAGTTTGGTCGAGTCCATACTTGAAGTGTTCAGCGAGGCTACGGAGAAAGTTTTCGGAGTTCACTACCCGACGTCCCCATTGTTCATTCCGAACCTCTTCGTGATGTGCTACAAGTTCGTGGAGTATCGCAGTAGTCCATACTTGGGTGCTTTCATCCAAAACATGGAAAAAAAGTTCAGGAAGTATTGGGAAACCATCCCAGTAGTCCACGGTTTGTCTGCCTTACTCGATCCTAGTTGCGGTGTTGATACTTTTGATATTTTTTCGATTATTATGCTCAGTTTCTCAGAAAGAAAGTGGACGACCAAAAGGCGTCAATTCACGATTCTCTCCAAGAACTTTTTTTTGTTTATGCATCTGAGCAGGGACACGGTGTGGAGCAACCGTACCGGTGAGCGAAGCCGGTTCGTCAGAAGGAGGCGGCGGTGCAATGGGACTACTACGAAGATTGAAGGCACAAAACACGAAGACCAAAACGCGTGCGTCGGGGTCGAACACGAACGAGATCCAGCTCTACCTGAGCCACAACTTCCAGACTCCTGAAGACTTCGACGTTTTGGCCTGGTGGAAGTCGAACGCGACTCATTATCTGACCCTCTCCGCCGTCGCTCGAGAAGTTTTAGCATGCAAGCGTCTAGCGTCGCCTCCGAGTCCGCCTTTTCTACTTCCGGGCGAATTATCGGGGACAGACGCGCGAGCCTTAACCCGACTTCCCTCGCAATGCTCACCCTATTGAAGGATTGGTATTTGGCCGAATCGAAGAACCGACGGGAGAAGGACATCGACGAGTTCCGTTCTTCCAGTTCGGACGAAGACAAAGAGGCCTCTAACATAGTTTTAGTTAATAGTCAAGTCGAATAAATTATATTTTTTTATTTCGAATATTTTTTTCCTTTTTTGTAAGTTTTAGTTATTTTTTTCTTACTTTTATGTTTTTATTTTTATTTTTTAGGTTGTTTATTTATTTTGTTGTAATTTTCTTATATATATTTTTTTTGGAATAAAATTTTTGGATATTTTCTAAAGAATTTTTCAAAGTAAAAAATAAAATAAAATAAAAAAATTGAATGGGCCGGTTCCGGTTGAAACCGGAACCGACCCAATACAGGCCGGGGGTTCTGAGTATGGTTCTGGGCCGCTCCCGGAAAAAACGGTCCCGGAACCGGAACCGAAACCGGTATCACTGCGGAACCGGTGGAACCGGCCCAATTCGCCCAAACCCAGATCTAGTCACGACTCTAGCTTTTTTCTATTTTAGCATTTTTAGAAAAAAAATTATAAAATAGTGGGGTTGTGAAAGTATCTATACTCCTATATAAAAAGCGTAAGGTAGATAAGAAAAATGTCAATTTGGTCTTATCTACAATTTTACCCTTAACATTCTAATATATAATTAATCCTTAAATTAATTTTTTTGTTAAATAACTTATGAAAATTATAAAATGTTAAAAAAATATAAAATAAATAGATATATCTTAGTGCTTGTTTGGTTCGTAGGTTTATATTTATGAGGATTTAAATGAGAAAGATTATAGAAAACTAATTAATGTATAAAACAAAATGTATGTTTGGTTAGTGGTAGGAATGACAACGGGCCGTGTCTGAAATTTATCTGTAAATATAAACCGTGGCTGTTTTCGGGTCGGGGTTCGTGGCATGGTTAACCGGACCCAAGACCACCCCCCCCCCCCCCCGCGGCCGAATTCTTTAGGGACCCGTAACCCGCCCCGTTACCTGATAATTGAAAAAATACCCGCCCCATAAGGGGCGGGTTTTGGCTCTGGGTTTGGACCCGCCCCATGCCATCCCTAGTAGGGTTTATGTAAATACATTTGAGGGAGTGTGTTTATTTAAACCCATTGGCATGGGTTCAAAGTAGGATTACATAAACATATGATTTATTTATAGCTATTAACCAAACACTTGAACATGTCTAAACACACACTTAAAATAGCTAAACACATTAAACAAGGCATTATTATTTATTGGTGTGCTACATCTACTAGTATCAATAATGGGTGAGGGCGTTCATTTCCTTTGCTTTTCTATTTTTTTTATTTTTTATTTGTCAATTGTTATTTGTCGCGTTCATTTCCTTTTTATTTTATTTTTCATTTTTTCTTTCACGCGTTGCGGCACTTTCTATTCTTCGTTTCTGTTTTTCTTAATGCCCCTATTTTTATTATATTTTATTTATTTATATTTTATTTATCCTTGAGGTTGGTAAAGGACTGTTTATTCGGTAAAAATCGAACTGACCGAACCGAACTGAAATTTCAGTTAACCGAAATAGGTTCGGAAATTTTGAAACCGAATACAGAACTGAACTTAATCGTTTTGGTTACGGTAAAATCGAATACAATTCGGTTTTTTCGGTTAAATACCGGAAAACTGAACTTAAAATTTCAAAAAGAAAAATGGATGTCAAATCAAATTCCTAGGATAATAAGCAATAACCAAGTGAATTAAAAAAAAGATAACAAGCAAGCGGCAATACATGCCTTAGAACCAACATTATCTATCAATCATTAAAATGTCAAATTAAAATATCTCAATTAATTCTTCAATTCTTGAAAATCCTCATAAGGCGATGATGTTGCATTCTGTGCCAATGCTCGACCATAGCAATTAATCAGAAAAAAACAGCAATATCATTAAGATACAACAAATAAATACAAATACGAAAATCATATTTGAAATGAAAATGAGATGTTTTGGCTGACTTCTCAGTCTCACGGTGTATTTTCGTTGCTGGCTGCTGCTTGTTTTCCTCTCCTCAGTCACTCCTCGCAGATATATTAGGTAGGGTTGCTTCATGTTTTGAAATGAAAACGAGATGTTCTGAATTAAGAATGAGAAAAATAATAGAAGAATATTTTAAAAATCAATAATCTTATTTGAAAAGGGGATGTTCTTAATTTATTACAAACCCAACCAAGTGGTATATAAATATATATATATATATATATCTTATACATACAAAGAAATGTAGTTTCCTTCTGCTTGCCACACGTGTCCATTTCATTATATTAAACAAATAAAAATAAAAAATAATGGAATAATCACCCAAACACTTTATTTTCAAGTTAAACCATTTCACTAATATTATTATTGTTATAAAAGAATATTATATTAATTAACATATTGTACAACCGTGAAGTGCACCGGCATAAAACTAGTATATGCATATATATATATATATATATATTGTAATAATGGGCCTGAATATTGGGTTGTGAGGATAAAATAGGTATTCAGTTTTTTTGTTTTGTCGTTTATCTGAATTACCAAATCGAAATATCGAAATGTTCGGTTTCAAGTTCGAAAACGTAACTGAAACTCTTTGGCCGGTATTCGGTCATACCGAACTTTCGGTTTTCGGTTCGGTTCGGTCGGTTAACCGACTTTGAACACTCCTAGGTTGGTTTGATATTTCGGATGTGCAATGCCAGGAACACGTCGTCGAAATAATTAGACGTGAATAAATAAAACATAGTGTCCAATTTATAAATAATCTTACATAAATAAAAAATTACATCCACCACAAAATTATACTTAAGTAAACTGAAAATGTTATGGTTAGGGTTAGAAGAACCAGGCCGTTGATCAAGGTTAACCGAACCATTACATGTTGATTAGACTACGATTAGCATGGGCGGATCCAGAAATGTTCGGGAGCACGGGCGGAGCTTCATTAGGCGAGGGTAGGCTCTTGCCTACTTGCCTACCCTAAAAACGTAGGTATATATATATATATATATATATATATATATATATATATATATAATGCATAAGGTGAAAAACATATTATTATATGTGTATATATGTCTTGCGTGTGAGACATTATGAAACGTATATACTTCTTATCTAAGAAAGTTATTTCTAAGAACCTATAGGCACTTTTATTACGTGTGGACCATTATTAAACATATTTAGTCCTTATATGTTAAATGTATGTACTTTTACGAACTCATTAACTTGGGTTTAATTAAGATAAAATAAAAACTTATGAGGGGAATGTAAGAAAATAAAAACTTATGAGGAGAATGTAAGCAGTAAGTAAATTTATAAACTTGGGCAGCGTTTGGTTTACCAGATATAGTTAGAAAATGGTTGTACATTTATTAATAACTCATCTTTTCTTGTTTGGTTTAATAAGTTGAATCCCATGAAAAATCAGAAAGCCCCACTTATTAAACGGGCCATTCTGACTATTTATCACAAATGGCCCATTACAAATTATCTTACATTTTCATAATATTTAAGTTTAATGCATATTACAATTTTGCCCTTGCATGAACGAAAGAACCCTAAATTCATTTGCAACTTCCCTAGTTTCCTTATATGACGCCTCCGATCCCACATTAAGGAAGGGCCTCCATTCCAATCGATCTAGTTCTTCTTCTACATGCTGAAACACTTCAAGTGCGTGTAAATTTTATCTCAAGAGCATATTTTGAAAAAATTTCACCTCTCAATTGTATGCAAAATCTACCGCAAGTGCTTCAACAACCACATATCAGTTCAGTGCAGGAATATTATTTAATGCTCACATCAGAGCATAAATACTCTTCCAGTCCAGCTACCGCAAGTGCATAAACACAGGTGTTAACACCACTGAGTTGTAACTTTCAATCAAATCTATCTCATCTATTTTAAAAATTGTAATTTTTGGAGGAAATTTGAGCAACATAATTATTCATATTCAAAGATTGTGGGTCTTACCTTGAGCCCTTAAAGTTGGTTTCTCTGTCCTGCTTCGGTGCGTGTTTGAGGGGAGTAGAATGATATTAGAGTTTATAAAAGTTAAAGGGGCAAATAAGTCTTTTATACTTACAAAAAAATTATTAAACTTTCACCTGGCCCATTTTATTGCTAAACAAACAAGAATTGTTTTATCAGTATACCATTGTAAAACAGCCCACTTGTCTTGGATGTGATATTCATATGACAATCAATGTTTGATTTTTTACGGGCTTGAATTTTCTTATTAACTGGGATAAAAACCAAACACAGCCTAAGCATGATACCTTGTTAGTTAATTAAATATCTGTCATACATTTAAACATTTTTAGTGATTACATAGATTTACTCGTTTGAATAAAAACGCACAAGATTTGCAATCAAGTAGACTATTTTGATTGAATCTCAAAGAATTATTGAACTATAACATTCTATTTTTCTTTGCTTATAATCAAGGTTAGCGTTTTTTTTTTAGAAAACATACATTTTTCGATAAAATTGTACCTTATGTCTAACTCAACATGTATAAACGGCATTCCTAGCTGTAATAACCAAGTAGATATACAAAATAAGTTGGCTTAAAAGGTTGATCATATCATGACCATACTACGTAATATTGACAATTATGAGATCTACAGGACAAATTAAATTATTTAGGTAATTTATTTATTGTTTATATAGTCATTGCTTATTAATTTTTTTGCCTACCCTCAAACATTTTTTGGCTCCGCCCGACAACTACGACTGCACTACCTCAGTCAGGAAAAAGCCGGGTCAATCCTAGGATAGAAGACGTCGTACATGACCTAACGACGCATGAGCGAACCCCACCTGACCATTCACTTGTCTCCCAACAGACAAGTGTCTCAACATAACACGAACCACCCCAAGCCTCCAGCAGCTCGGTTCCTATGTCTGAACCAACTCAAGAAATACCCATTCTTGTGACACAGGCCGAGCCTCAACCTGATCTTCAGGTCTCAACGTTCATAGAAGAGCCGCAAATAGAGGCTCTTCAAGGATTGGACGGAAGTCTCTCGGATGTTGATGATCTCAGCAGCTCACCATCCGTGAGCCACCGTACAGAACCTGTTTCTGGACGTGTGCTAAGAGACGCCTTGGCGATCTCGGTGACAGCTCCACCCTAGCCCGTCACACTGACGTGGCCACAACGACGAGCACCATCTCCAAAAGATGTGCCGCAAGGAGAGGTCGGAAGACCCGTGGAAACTGAAGTCCATCCGACTTCGGTGACAAGGGTCACCGTACAGAACCTAGTCTGAACGTGTGATAACGGCAACTCCTAGTGATGCCGGTGCACCAATCCCCACACCCCTAACCGTGACGACGGCCTATCTGGAAAATCGCCTTTTTGAGTTCTTTGAATCCGTGACCTTACCACGGGTTCGAGGACTCATT
This sequence comes from Craterostigma plantagineum, assembly GCA_027422505.1. Lineage (NCBI taxonomy): Eukaryota > Viridiplantae > Streptophyta > Magnoliopsida > Lamiales > Linderniaceae > Craterostigma > Craterostigma plantagineum. The sequence goes on from JAPQWV010000922.1 coordinate 20,955, forward strand.
AAGGATGCCATGCAATCAGCCTCCACAGACAAAGGCAAGGCACCATTGGTAGACCAATCGTCACAGCCTCGCCTCATCTCACTACCACCACCACGAGCACCGACTGATCCCAGCCCATACAGCATGCCTCTACTTGAGCTCTTCGATGTTGGTATTTCTCGCATTATTTCCCTCGACAATCAGCGGACTCCGGAAGAAGAAGCTTTCTACAAAAAGCTGATTAAAGGTGGAATCATACCTCACCCCACCACATGTCGTCAAGAAGGCTCGAGTCAGAAGCGTCATCATGACGATCCTGATGACCAAGATCGTCCTGAGGGGGAGAAGCGACCAAGAGTCATGCATCCTGTCACTCGCGGCGGACGAGGGCGCGGGGTCCTAACTCGTGGAGGTGGTTCTTCCGGACAATCCAACCCACCACCAAAGTCCTCTAGGGGCAGACAAGCTACGCCAGGGCCAAACCAGACAATTTCCCTTGACGAAGTCGAATCTGACTCCTTGAGGATTTCCACCCAATCAGTCCAAACAACCACAACCCCACATCTCACAAGCCAGATAAGTCCCCAAACTTCCAACCCCCCCAAGATCGACAATCCAGACACCTCAGTTGAAGAACTTTACAATCCACATGATGTCGTGGAGAGGTACATCTTTGGCGAGGAATGGAGAACTCATCCTGTTAATCCGACTATGGCCAGAAACCTTATGGACATTGCTAGATACTTTCTCTCGAAAGCTAACATTAGTCTAATTCGTCTTGAAGATGAGGAGCTCGAGGAAGGAGAAGACTACGAAGCAGAGATACCCGAACTTCCAGAACTTCTAAAACACACGGTCATAGACGAAGATTGCCCTCCAGATACACACAAAGGAATTGACGAGTTGCAACTTCCATGCAAAAATCTGAAGGTTAATGCTCCTTATCAAGAAGAGATACGAAGAAAAATCTGGAGGAGGGAAGACAGGATCTTGAAGGTGGATGAACTTGACCTCAGAGGTTTAACCCATTTCCCACGACCAAAAGCCATTCAGTACCTGCTGTCTATCCGTCGATCACTGATGTTTAGAGGAAAAGAAACGAACGTCGATGATCTCCGAAGACTTGAGGCAAAACGACCCAGAATCAAACAGATTCTGACCGTTCGAAAGGAGCGATTTGCAGATATTGATTTCCCTATTTACATTGTACGACGTGAAGATAATTCAGCTGAAGAACTGAATGAAGGGGATCTCTCCTATCTCAGAGGTGAAGACATTGATCAATTAGTAGGAGATTATAGGAGGCTTGGAGTACTCAGGACTCCAGAATTAAGGATGGGCTATGCTTCATTAAAAAGGTTCATGTTGCGTCAAGTGAAGTTCAACTCTACACATGATCTCCAAATGGCAATTGAAAGCAACATAAAAAGAGTGAATCTCACGAAGCCCTCTTTTGAAGCACCTGAGTCAGAGAGCTACGGAGAAGGCCATATCTTTGATGGAGAAGACCTTTCGGTAATCTACATCAATTACAAGGGAGAGAAGAGACTGATGAGAAAATCAGAAATCCACAAGTTCTGTGATGGAACTCTCCGTATTATTCTTGCTAAGCTCAAGAGGATCGTAGAGGAAATGAGAGAAGTGGAATCTGAAGTACAAGAGAAGTATCATAAGATGATCGAAATCATCTCCGACAAAATTTCTTTTCGTAGAAGATTGAGATCATATGAATTAAAACTTGGACTCAGAAGATCAGCCTACGAACTTCTGGAACATCGGCCTCCTCCCCGCTCGAAGAAAAAGAAGACCTGAAGACTTAGATAGGTTTATTTGTAATTTGGACACTCAGGGGGAGAATGTTAGGAATATTTTAGAAGTGTCCAAAATATTGTTCTAAGTCTTGTAATTTCTTTACGATGTATTATCTTATGTATTTGGGTTGTGTTTGTAATGGGCTTGTTAGGGGCCCACTCAAGGTATTTAAGCTTAAACCCTAACAAGCATTAATCAAGTTTTCCGTTTGCAAAACCCTCACGTATTCAACACTAAACCTCTATAGCACACTATTCACATATTACGAAGGTTAAATCTGTTGAAGTGTTCTTGGATAATCTGGAATTACAAATGCGGACTCGGAGGCGACGCTAGACGCTTGCACGGCTAAAACGTCTCGAGCGACGGCGGAGAGGGTCGGATAAAGAGTCGCGTTCGACTTCCACCAGGCCAAAACGTCGAAGTCTTCGGGAGTCTGGAAGTTGTGGCTCAGGTAGAGCTGGATCCCATTCGTGTTCGACCCCGACGCACGCGTTTTGGTCTTCGTCTTTTGCGCCTTCAATCTTCGTAGTAGTCCCATTGCGCCGCCGCCTCCTTCCGACGAACCGGCTTCGCTCGCTGGTACGGGTTGCTCCACGCTATGTCCCTGCTGAGATGCAAAAAGAAAAAAGTTCTTGGAGAGAAGCGTGAATTGACGCCTTTTGGTCGTCCACTTTCTTTCCAAGAAACTGAGCATAATATTCGAAAAAAATATCAAATGTATCAACACCGCAACTAGGATCGAGTATGGCCGACAAACCGTGTACTATTGGGATGGTTTCCCAATACTTCTTGAACTTCTGCTCCATATTTTGGATGAAACCACCAAAGTATGGATTGTTGCGAAACTCCACGAACTTGTAGCACATCGCGAAGAGGTTCGGGACGAATAAGGGGGACGTCGGGTAGTGAACTCCGGAAAATTTCTCCGTAGCCTCGGCGAACACTTCAACTATAGACACGACCAAACCTACAATATCCCAATCAAGTGGTCGTAATTCATACCTGGAGGTGGTGCCGACTGCGGCCTCGTTCCAAAAAGGCGTCAACAAGTCCTTGTAACGCATGAAGGTGCTGAGGAGGTGGTACAACGAGTTCCACCTAGTCGGGACTGGCAACGGAAACTTCTTGTACGAGAGGCCGGCGGCAAGGACGGTTTGCTTCCACGACGTTCCGATGCGGCGTTCCCGAAGTAACTTACCTATTACCTTAAACTTTTCTACAATAGCTCCCAAAACTTCGTCAAAAGCACATTGCACACACAAGTTAATAATATGGCAAGCGCACCTAGCATGTAATAATTTGCCGTCTAAGGGTAACCTAAGTTGCCTACGAAGGATCCCTATCGCTACGTTGTTCGCGCTAGCATTATCTAAGGTGATAGACATAATCTTATCTTGAATACAATATTTATTAACGACATTCAACACATAGTTCGATATCGTAGTGGCATTATGTTGCGAATCTAGGGGATCTAGGGAAAGGATACGTTTTTGCATGGTCCATGTTTCATCTATCCAATGGGCGGTGACGACTAAATAAGATTGCGACGTAATATTAGTACAAATATCGGTAGTCAAACTAATCCTACACGTAATGTTGGCTAAATGACTAATTAAGCTAGTTTGATATTCCTGAAAAGTTTCTAACACATATTTCCTAAGGGTTTTACGGGTCACGTTATGGAATCCGGGTTGTATCGTACTCGTAAATTCGATAAACCCTTCACTTTCCGCAATGCAAAAGGGTTCTTCACACATAACTACGAATTTAACTAATGCTTTTTTAGAAATTTCCCTAGTAATAACAAAATTCTTACCCGTACTTACGTTTATTTGTTGTTGTCGGGGTTCGGTCCCTACCGGCTCTAGATCGTCCCCGAAGTTATGCGCCCTCTGGAGGTGTTTTTTCATCGAGCCCGTCCCACCTTGATTCGGTCCGGTCTTAATTGTGTAGGGGTGGCGGCACATTTTGCAATAAGCGGTACCTGAAGCGGCATTATTTTTATCCATTTCTAAATCGAAAAAATTCCATACCTTAGACCGCCGACCACGCGGTTGTTGCTTCCTTTTTGTCGTCGCCGTAGAAGCTTGGCTCGGTCCCTCGTCGGTCGCTCTCGTCTGTTGCGGTTCCGGTATATCGGTCTCCTCGTCGGTGTCGCCATTTCCCCGAAATGTGTCGGCGTGACCTAAAACCATAAAAACATCTTCGTCATGAGGGTTAGGATTTCTCGATGACGACGCCATTAGTGTAAAATAATAATTCAATTATTGGTAATAATAAGTGAGTGTGTGTAGGTAGTAGTGTAGTGTAGTAATAATAAAATAATTATTAATGTTAATAATATTAAATATTAATAGGATGATTTTTTTGAGAGCTTTTTGAGAGAGTTTGGAAGAGATTTGGATGTAATTGTGAGTTAAAATGGTTAAAATGAGGTGGTATTTATAGATTTTTCGTTTGGGGTTAAAACTGTAATTTTACAGTGTTTAAAAATAAAAAAAAAATTCAGAAGGCCGTTTGGGCCGGTTCCGGTTCCGGTTCGGAACCGGAACCGGAACCGCGGATCCGGATCCGGGAACCGGAACCGGTGATCCGCGGTTCCACGGCCCGCTAACCGGCCCAGCCCAAATTAAATGGGCCGTTTACCAGTTCTGGAACCGGTTCTACCGGTTCCGGTTTTGGGCCGGGTTAACGGGCCGGTTTTGGGCCGGTTCCGGGTCGGCCCGGCCCAAAGCCCACGTCTAAACAAAGCTATATCTATACATATATTTTATCATGGATAGGTTAATTTTATTTACCAATCTATCAAAAGGTTTCCACGCGACGAATATGGTAGTTAAAAAGATTAGTCAATGGAGTATGTGAAGGATCAAATCCATGACATCCACGCAGAAATACTCGGTGGTCGACCACTTGACAGCTTATAATCAACACGTTTGTCATTTTACTACAAATTACAACTTATAATGCAAGGAAAGAAACGATTGCGAGTCAAAGTTCAACAAATCACCGCGAAAATTCCTACCAGATCGATGCTATTTTGATCTCCTAGTCCAATATTTAGTTTTTATTTTGATGTGATGTTAAAACACAGACTAGTCTATCCATATTCTTATTGTCGCGATGATTCAACTATCGATGTTAGGAGTATACCAAAAATAATAAAAAAAATTAAATTCAGGCGAACATAACTTAGTACGTTCCCAAACTGTTTCTTCACCGATAAACAACAATAAAAACCCAAAAGCTTTAATATTAAATAAATAGCAGCCTTATAATATTCACTCACAAACAGAAGATATCTCCATTTTATTCACTCTCTTCCTTGCGTTAATTCCTTATCGGTCCCTTTCAACATTTTAACTTCCTTTTAAATATCCCTCTAATTATTTCTTCCTTATAAGTACCCATTTGAAAATTTATTCCTCTTTAATACCTTAAAAGCTCTTTTCAGCATTAAATGGACGAAAATACCTGTCTCACATATTCAAAAAAGCTGAATATATACATACAGGGACTGGCATTAAATTCCCCCATTCGCTCTCCATGCTTATCGTACGTCAGTAAGAACTTCAATTTCACATGAATTTTACCCAAAAATCGTTATTATACCAATAAATTGGACATATTACCAGAAAATGTTGAAATTATACCATCTGTTTTCGTTATTACACCAGTAAATAGTGTTATTATAATTTACAGTGAAATTGGACATAATTATACCTTGCAATTATACCACAAATTGTAGAAATTATACCATGTTTTGGTTATTATACCAGTAAATAACGTTATACGAATTTTATACAGTGAAATTGGACGTTATACCAACTATTTTGAAATTATACCAAAAATTGTAGAAATTATGCCAACTGTTGTCGTAATTAACCAACATAATTGTACACTATAATAATGATAACAGTTGGTATAATTAGAATAACAGTTTGTATATAAATCAGTTGGTATGGTAGCCAATTTAAATAGCGTTACTATAATTTGCAGTGAAATTGGACGTTATACCAACTGATTTTGCTATTATACAAGAAATTGTAGAAATTATACCATATGTTTTGGTTATTATACCAGTAAATGAGGTTATTCGAATTTTATACAGTGAAATTGGACGTTACAAACTGATTTTGAAACTATACCAGAAACTGTAGAAATTATACCAACTGCTATCGTAATTATACCAACAGAATTGTACACTATATCAGTTGGTATAATAATGATAACAGTTGGTATAATTAGAAGACAGGTATAATAATCATCAATTGGTATGATGTCCAGTTGAATTTCAGAAAAAGGGTATATTCGTCCGTTTACTGTTTGGGGTATTAACCACACACTTTTCGCAGATGGGTACTGATAAGGAAGAATTTTTGTCAGGGATACTGATAAGGAAGTTCAAACTTTGAAAGGGACTGATAAGCAATTTACCCCTTTTTCTTTGCGTTCCTTTTAAAAATAATAATTACTCATCATGAATCTGAACTCTCTTCAACACAGATTTCCAATTGAGCTGATTACTCTGCTGCGAGAACAAAAAGTCCCTATACTTCATCGGCGCATAAGCAGCAACGCCGCCCTTCTCCTCGTCCACAAGAGCCGCCGCCGGCCGTACGGCCGTGTCCAGCGACGGGCCGTTGGCCATAGCTATCGAAATCCTCGCATTCTTATCATTCACCACCGCTCTGTGCAAAACGCTCTTGTACTTCCCATTGCTAAATATCTGCAAATCATCATATCTCATTAGGCATTGATTAAATAGGAGAAAGCAGCAACGGTTTTTATAATTACTAGTTAAATTATTACCTCGAGATGGTCGCCGGTGTTGACCAAGATTGAGTTAGGGACGGCGTCGACGTTGACCCATTTGCCCTTGTGCTGAATCTGAAGCCCACCGACGCCGTTTTGTATGAGCATCGTTAGAAGGCCGTGGTCTGAGTGGGGCTGCATGCCTAACGCAGATTCAGGGTTTGGGCATTTTGGGTATAAGTTTGCGATGAATATCTGTAGAGTTGATTCCATGTCCAAAGCCTTTTCTATCTCGCTTTCTTCAAGATCCAAGCTTGATGATATGCCTCTCAATAGCCTCCACACTAGGTTTCTGATCCTCTCACAGTATTGAGGCAATAGTTGCCTGTGTTTTTTTTTATCAGACAAAAAAATGGAGATGTTAGTTTCTTCGGTTCTTATGCCAGGCAATAGAGCATATTATTACATACCTTAGAGATTGAGGTTTATCGGGACAGTGGAAATTAGGATGAACGAAGACTTTCAAGAAGTCTCTCCAGCAATTAACATCTTCTTTCTCAGTGTTGAAGCTCGTGCCATACCTAATGGGTTCTAAGACATTCTTGGGCTGAAACCAGGCTTGTCTTCTTCGGGGAGATTGAAGAACTCACGAGTTGCTTCGATCATGCCCTCCATCAAAGTTTCTGGTATCCCATGATTTATAACCTAATGAACAAGAACATGTCAATTCAACTGAATTTGAATCTATATGTAGTAAAAGCATGCATATACGTGTTCTATATAGCTAAAGCTAATTACCATGAAGAAACCCCAATCTTGGCAAGCTCTTCCCAGCTCACGAATGGCCCTTGACTTCTCATCGATGCTGTCCGAACTAAGACTGGAGATATCGATGATGGGGATTGGCGCTTCAGTTGCAAAACCCTTCGTTTCGCCGGAACTATTAGTGTAATAAACGTAGTTCGATGGGATATTCTTGAGATTAGGTGATTCTGCAAGTTTTCTAACACAGTTATTCATTGTTGTTGTTTTTCCTGGCAACTCAGTATTGAAGCTTTGTTTGATGTTGTTGCTGGCTAAGTAATATTGGACTTGTGGCTGCCATTAGGAGAGAGAGAGAGAGAGAGAGAGAGAGAGAGAGAGAGAGACGAACTAAAGAAAGTTCAAACTTCAAACATGGCTTGCTATTTCTGGCAGAAGTCGACATCTTATCTTCTTGCCCCAACGATGTGTGCTGCTGCCTATGTTGATTACTATCAATCAACGAAATTTCTTAGCCGCCAAACTTCCCTTTTTGCGATAATATAAAAAAAATAAATTACATCGCAAATCGCGCACAGCTAAAAGAAGTGGGAGAAGTCCAAAAAAGAAAATGACTATCGAGGCAATTTGCACCGCCAGACTACAGCCGTCGCCTCTGTCATCCTCCGCCACCCTATTCACACGCATACGCCTAACAACCGCCGCCGACGTGCCTCAGCTCCACCGCATGATCCATCAGATGGCCATTTTCGAGGACCTCATGCACATATTCTCCGCAACCCAAGAATCACTCTCCGCCACCCTCTTTCCTCCTCCTCCGGTGGCGCCGCCGCCTTTCCTCCTCCTCCTCCTCCTCCTCCCCATTCACCGTACTCATCGTCGAAGTATCAACAAACCCCTTCCCAGTCCCACCTCAGCAGAAAATTCCCCATTTTACCCCTATCCTCAACACCATCATCCACCATTTCCAAGAAGAAGAAGATGGGATATATGACGACGCCGACAAGGAGTTCTTTAAGGGTGGAGAAGACTCCACCATTGCTGGGTACGTTTTGTTCTTCCCAATATACGCCACGCTCATGGGAAGGCCAGGATTACACGTGGACAACATATTCGTTAGGAAGTGCTTTAGGAGAAAGGGTTTGGGGAAACTAATGTTGTCTGCTGTGGCGAGACAAGCTTCGAAGATGGGCTATGGGAGAGTTGAGTGGAAAGTCTTGGATTGGAATAAGGAAGCTCTCAAGTTTTACAAAGATATGGGCGCTGAGATTATGCATGAGTGGAAGATTTGTAGGTTCAGCGGCAAAACGCTCGTAAAACGCTCGAGGAATTTGGCCGTGATGAAGCGGAACAATATACGTAAAGAGATATTCGGTTCAACTTTGGTACTCACTTCAATCAGTGCCTTAAATAAAAATTGAGTCTTTTTTTTCTGCGTAATAAGGATCGTTCTTCGTTTCGTTATGTCTGAAAACAGATGAGATTGAAGTATATGCGGAGGTGACAGAGAATGTGTTGAATACTCAATATCAGTTCAACTGTAAGAACTGGAAAAAACCTACCCAACATTCTTCGATTAGCTAGGCAATCCTCATTTGTTTGCATACTATCTTAAATTCCGACAAATTTGTAGATGGAAAAAACCTACCCAACATTCTTCGATCATGCTTGTTCTGACCGACCGAGCGCCATATTCGAACGTAGTAAATCCAACTCCTCAAACTTACAAATTTGGCTCCTACTTCCTTGTTGGCAGAAGCACGCACGAAGAGGATCGCTTCACCGCAGAACAATGCTCTCTTTGTACATCCATCGAAGAAAATCGAGCGGAATCCCAATTACGACTCCCAACTCCATTTTTACTACAAACATTCCACGACGATTCTTTATCTTCATCAACCAACTTACTATTAAGAACTGGTTTTCCTGCAAAAGCATCGATCGACAATGAAGCAGATCTTTGTATGGGCCGAATCCCATCGCTATTATTACTACAATCTTGCGCACCATCATTGATAACCTTGGAACATACTGTCGTTCTCTCATCTTGTTCGCTAATTTCACTTCCCAACAATTCATTTCTACTTTCTCCATCGCTGTCATTCGAATTCTCTATAGCAGGTTCTTGAGGAAGAACAGCTATGGCAGAATTGTTGTTCTCAACCGAAGCTCTACACAAAGGGCAATTAGTGTGTGATCTGAGCCAAGTATCAATACAAGGAACATGAAAGGCATGGCTGCACTTGAGCAATAACCTAATGCTCTCATCTTCTTCAAATTCGGTCAGACAAATCGAACAATCAGTCCCCTCCACAAGCCCATCTCCTTTCTTGAACCTAACGTTCGAAATAGAATTAATCACAGATTGCTGCAAACCAATCGTTCTGATATACCATATGGGATGGTCAAGAACAGGGCCATAATCATCATCTTCATAGAGAAACCCATCGCTGTTTCCCTCTCGAGCAGTCTCCGAGGTTAGCGATCTCTGTCTCGTCCTCGATCTATGACACCTCACACACAGCTTATAGATTGCATAACAAGTCAAGAAGATGAAGACAGCGACGAGGAGAGATAAGACGATCTCTAAGAATAGAGTGAGATTGAAGTTCTTGCCCTGTATAAAGGCGGGATTTATCAAAATATGAGGATAAAGGCCATGATGACTGTGCGGCCGTTGAAACAGAGGGTCGAAAAGGGTTGAATTATGCACCTGAGTTGAAGAACAGAGGAAAATGTGCTGTTGAATGTTGCTGCTTTTAGTTTAAAACGCGCGGGCTTAGGTGTAGTTGGTGCGAATACCTTATTCTAATTACTTATTCTAAGTAGAATAAGTAATTAGAATAGGTTTGTTAGAATACCTTATTCGCATTACTTATTCTACTTAGAATAAGTAATTAGAATAGGTTTCTTTTAGCTCATAGCCGTTAGGTTAGTTAGCATATATATGCGCTCATTTCATCTTCTTCAACCAACTGTAAAATCGATACAGAATCTATCAATCAATTTTTCCCTTCCGTGGACTTAGGATTCAATTGATGAATCTGAACCACGTTAAACCTACTTGTGCATACAAATATGGTATCAGAGCGATTGTAACGTAGCGCGAGCAGCAAATTGAATTCATGATTAACGAGAATCGCCTTCACCTATTTCAAATTCGCAATGACTACGGCATCTGCGATTGCAAGCTCATCCACGTCCGTGTTGATCAACGATCCTTATTTCTTGAGTAACAACGACAATTCGGGGCAGGTTCTTGTACACGAGGCACTAAATGGCGACAATTACTCAACTTGGAACCGATCAATGATGATAGCTTTGATAGGAAGAAAAAAGAAGGCTTCGTGAATGGGGATATGAAACCACCTGTTGCAGATTCACAGAACTCTGTCAACTCACAAAATCAGATAAGTTCTTGGAAAAGAAATAATAATGTTGTAATTTCTTGGATAATTAACTCGGTGTCCAAAGAAATTTTCGCAAGCATATTGTATAATTCATCCGCAAGGGAGGTTTGGTTGGATCTTGTTGAGAGGTTTGGGCAGACCAATAAGCCGAGGATTTTTCAGCTGAAAAGAGAGTTGATCAACTTAGGGCAAGGGTCTGACAACGTAGCAACCTACTTCACTAAACTCAAAACGCTGTGGGATGAATTAGCAAGCTATAAGCCGGTCTGTGATTGTAACTGTGGAGGCATCAAAGGAATGCAGCCATATCTTGATGAAGAATATGTAATGGCGTTCTTGATGGGGCTAAATGACTCGTTCTCACAGGTCAGGGGACAGATCTTACTTATGGATCCATTGCCATCTATCAACAAGGTTTTCTTATTCTTGCTTCAAGAAGAGAAACAGAGGTCGATGGTTCCCACCTTTCTGCAAAGAAGTGACGATCAGAGTAGTGCCATGGCCATGATGGCAGCCAGAAGTAATCAGGAATATGTCAAGAAGGGAGTCTATGGGCAGAGGAAAGATGCTGTCAGACCCCTATGCACCCACTGCAATAAGAGAGGGCACACCATAGAGACATGCTACCAGATCCATGGGTACCCTCCAGGATTCAGACAGGGACAGAAAACCAAGGGAGCACAAGTCTGTACTTGGTTGATCAAACTGGAAAGGGTGGACAACAAGCCTATACAGAACAACAAGGCATCTCAGGCAGTCATAGCAAAGATGGGCTGGTGGAGCTCCAGATGACTTCATCACAGCTTCAGAGGCTAAGGGCATTGATAAATCAGTCATTGGTCAGGTATCCCTCAGAGACTGGAGAAGATACTCAGCAAGGTGAAAAGGGAGAAGGTATATGCCTTTCTTTTAATCTGCCTGAGCATGAAAATGATAAAACATGGCTGTTAGACACAGGTGCAACTAGGCACGTGTGTGGAAACAGAAATATCCTAACACATGTTTATGAAATAAAAGAATCTAATGTTGTTCTGCCTGACAACTCTGTTATAAAAGTAAACAGAGCAGGATCTTGTGTCATAAACAAGTTCATCACCTTGACAAATGTGTTGTATGTCCCACAGTTTCATTTTAACTTGATCTCTGTGAGCTGTCTAACTAATATGATGAACTGCAGTTTTTCCTTTCAGTCTAACAGCTTTGTGATACAGGATCATTCCCTGCAAGTGATTGGCAAGGGTAGAAATGTGGCTGGGCTATATGTTCTTGAAGTAGATCCCATGTTGTCTTTGAATAAGAGTGATGATTTTCTTTTCCTGAATAAAGTGTATTGATGTATGGCACAATAGATTAGGACATCCTTCAAATAAGATCTTAGATATCATGAAAACTGTCTTGAAGCATGACAATAGATCAATGCATTCATACTGTAAGATTTGTCCTGTGGCAAAACAGAGAGGTTGCATTCCCAGATAATAGAACAGTGGCTTGTGCCGCTTTTGACTTGGTGCATTGTGATGTTTGGGGGCCCTTTCATGAGCCCTCATACTTAGGACACAAATTTTTTGTAACCATAGTTGATGATCATTCTAGCTTTACTTGGTTGTTCATGATCAAACATAAATCAGAAGTACATTCTGTTTTGACATACTATCTGACAATGATTGAAACACACTTTGCAGCTAAGGTCAAAGTTATTAGAACTGACAATGCAAAGGAGTTAAACTTAGTAGAACTGTTTAGGAAGAGAGGGATAATACACCACCTTTCATGTGTGCAAACACCTCAACAAAATGCTGTGGTGGAAAGAAAGCACCAGCAATTGTTGAATGTAGCACGATCACTGCTTTTCCAATCAGGTTTACCCATTAGATTCTGGTCAGAAAGTGTCCTGACAGCTACTTACTTGATTAACAAAACACCCTCCACTAGGTTAGGCAACAAGAGTCCATATGATTTGTTGTACCAAAAACCAGTAGATTATAACATGCTTCGAGTGTTTGGATCCCTATGTTTCTGTTCCACATTAGCAGCAGGACGGAGAAAGTTTGATCCAAGGGCACGAGAGTGTGTCTTTCTTGGTTACCCAAATGGAGTGAAGGGCTATAGTGACGGATCTTAAAACCATGGAGACCTTCATTTCCAGGGAAGTCAGATTTAAAGAAGATGAATTTCCCTTCAGAAACCAACAAGACTCCCAGTTAGCAGAAGATCCCTTTCAGGATCATGTGTTACCTAGACCTTATACTTCAGACCTTGAGCAGGAGAGTGTAGTTTTAGCCCCATCTGCAAACACTGACCCTGTACTAGCAGATGATGACCCTGCCTTCTCTGATGATGACCCTGGCCTCACAGATTATGACACTGTCATCCCAGAGGAGCATTCACCAAAAATAGTGAATCTTGGGGATAACTATCAGGCTCAGCAGGCATACAGAAGATCAGGAAGGGAATTGAAAAAGCCAACCTATCTAAGAGACTATCACTGTAATAAATTGGGGGGTGAAAAGGTCATGTATCCAATGTGTGAGCATCTCACCTACCAGCACTTCTCTGGACAGCATCAATACTTTGTCAGTAGCATCTCAGTGGGAGTAGAACCTAAGAGCTATGGTGAGGCCATCAGAGATGAGAAATGGTGGGAGGCCATGAAGGAGGAATTCAGTGCATTGGAATAGAGTGAGACCTGGTCCCTTGTTCAGATCCCAGAAGGAAAGAAATCAATAGGCTGAAGATAGGTCTTCAAGCTGAAATTTGACTCAAATGGGCAAGTTATTAAGCACAAAGTTCGTTTGGTTGCTAAGGGATACAACCAAAGAGAGGGGGTAGATTATATAGACACATTTGCACCTGTTGCAAAACCAACAACCATCAAGTTAGTTCTCAGCTTGGCAGCAAAACTTGGATGGCATCTAATGCAAATGGATGTTAGCAATGCCTTTCTAAATGGTGACTTAACAGAAGAAGTATATGTGGACATGCCACAGGGATTTTATGCAAATCTTAACAGATCAGGACCTCAGAAAATGGTCTGCAAACTTCAGAAGTCAATCTATGGCCTGAAACAGGCATCGAGGCAATGGAACAAGACCTTTACAGAAGCTGTGAAGAAATTCGGCTTTAATCAAACAGAATCAGATCATACTTTGTTTACCAAAGGAAAGGGAACAGGTCTGGTGGTTCTTCTGGTATATGTGGATGATATCATCCTGGCAGGGCCATCAATGGAGGGAATTCAAGCAGCAAAAGACTTTCTCAGTTCTTGTTTTAAAGTTAAAGATCTGGGAGAGCTTAAATCTTTCCTGGGAATTGAGCTTGCAAGGAGCAGAGCAGGAATTTATATTGCCCAACGGCAGTACACAATGAAGCTACTTGAAGACACTGGTTACCTCGAATCAAAGCCTTTGTCCACACCAATGAGCCCAAGTGAGAATTTATCAGCAACTGATGGAGAGCTGTTGGAATATCCCTTCAAGTATAGGAGGCTAAGAGGTCGACTATTTTACTTAACCTTCACCAGGCCGGACATATCCTTTGCGGTCCAGAAGTTGAGTCAGTATATTTCAGCTCCACGTAGAAGACACTTGATGGCTGCGCATCATCTTCTCAGATATTTGAAGGCAACACCTGGGCAGGGAATTCTGCTTAGCTCAGACCCAAAAGTTGAGCTGAAAGGCTTTTCTGATGCGGATTGGGGGTCTTGCAAGGACACCAGAAGATCGATAACAGGTTATTGTACCTTCTTGGGAGATTCCATGGTAACATGGAAAGCAAAGAAGCAGGCAACTGTGTCGAGATCCTCGACAGAAACGGAATACATGACACTTGGTTCTCTTGTGGCAGAAATGCTTTGGATCAAACATTTACTTGCTGAACTGGGAATTAACCTGAAGCATACTCCAGTGGCATACTGTGATAACCAGTCAGCGTTAAAATTGGCATCTAATCCAAAATTCCACGAGAGATCAAAGCATATAAAAGTGGACTGCCACTTCATTAGACACCATGTGTCAGTGGGCTCAATTAAACTCATTTCAGTTCGATCAGAACACCAGCTCGCAGACGTCTTTACCAAGCCATTAACAGGACCATTGCTGCAGAACTTCTTAGCCAAGATGTCAGTTATAAATTTATACCATCCATCTTGCGGGCGGGTATCAAAATATGAGGATAAAGGCCATGATGACTGTGCGGCTGTTGAAACAAGAGGGTCGAAAAGGGTTGAATTATGCACCTGAGTTGAAGAACAGAGGAAATGTGCTGTTGAATGTTGCTGCTTTTAGTTTAAAACGCGCGGGCTTAGGTGTAGTTGGTGCGAATACCTTATTCTAATTACTTATTCTAAGTAGAATACGTAATTAGAATAGGTTTGTTAGAATACCTTATTCGCATTACTTATTCTACTTAGAATAAGTAATTAGAATAGGTTTCTTTTAGCTCATAGCCGTTAGGTTAGTTAGCATATATATGCGCTCATTTCATCTTCTTCAACCAACTGTAAAATCGATACAGAATCTATCAATCAATTTTTCCCTTCCGTGGACGTAGGATTCAATTGATGAATCTGAACCACGTTAAACCTACTTGTCCATACAAATTTCATAGGATTGAAGGCGACCGGCGGCGGCACGTCGGGTAGTGAGGCAATATGCGGCGGATCCTTACAGATTTGGTCGTAATAGTCGACGCAGGAAGGTGGGCAGAATCCAGAAGGATTTTGCTGGGCGTCGCAAAAGTATTTGCACACATTAGCTGATTGTTCATCCTTGGTGTCTTCGAGAAGTTTCCTGTGAAGAAGATTGAAGCCCATCATCAGCAGATGAGAAGTGCGATTGAAGAAGATTGGAGCGGTGTGAGGAGAGAGAGCCAAAAACTGTGATCTTTGAGGTTTGGAATTGGATGTGTGCGTAGTATGAGAGAATTACATAAATAGTGTTATTTTTAGAGTTAATTTCGTTTCAGCCCCACTTAAGCTACTTTTATTTGGATTCAACCCCAATTGCTTTAAATTTCAGTTTAAAACACCCATCTCAAGTTTGCCTTAGAGTTAAGGATCCAATTGTGCTAAAATGACCCATTTGCCCTCAACTGTTGCGAAAATTTATAAAGCTATGCCATCATCCATCTCGTATGGTTTTTTGTAGATCTGTGATTCTTACAACACCCAAACGCCTTGAAATCTTCGACGTTATTGAGAGGAAAAGGTAAAATCGAGCTCACTTTCTCATGGGTTCTCATAACCAAGGAAAATTTCGATGTTATGTTGGAATAATGCTTCAAACTCAAATCGAAAATTTTGGTACAAACACGAGTGAAATCTTGACGTTTGTGCTCGTAATGTGGATTCACACCAATTCGAATGTGGGTCTTAGTAATCGACACGAAATTTCGACGAATCTTGCCGCGAGCTAAGATCCAAACATTTTCAGTTTCAGTAACACATCACGTCATTGTGGTACCACTTGCGTCTGTTTCGGAAACATCATCCTCAAAAATAATAACAGATGACTATAACTGAAGAACAAATGTTGCATTATATATAACAAAAAATGAGAAAACAAAATTGTTTATTTCCTATAATAACTACATGCAACTAGTACGGACTAGGGTGTCAAGAGAAAGATAAAAAATTCGTACGACACCCAAAGCATCCTGAAATCTCATATATCTTCGACGTTATTGAGCGAAAAAGGTAAAATCGAGCTCAATTTCTCATGGGTCCTCGTAACAAACGAAAATTTTCGATGTTATGTTGGAATAATGCTTCAAACTCAATTCGAAAATTTTGGTACAAACACGAGCAAAATCTTGACGTTTGTGCTAGAATAATGTGGATTCACAAATTCGGATGTAGGTCTTAGTAATCGACACGAAATTATAATGAATCTAGCCGCGACCTAAGATCCGAACATTTTCAATTTCAGTAACAAATCACCTGATCTGGGTACCACTTTATGCTCGTTTGGAAACACTACCATAAAAAACTATACCTGATTCTTAACATTGACGAATAAATGTTGCCTCACTAATAACAAATCGGTTCAGTTAACACGTCACTTTGTCTAGGTACAAAATAGGGCGTCAAGAGGAAGATCAAAAATTCGTTCGACACCCAAAACTCTCTGAAATCACATAAATCTTAAACGTTAGTAATCGAAAAAGGTAAAACCGATCTCAATTTCTCATGGATCCTCATAAAAAAGGACAATTTCCAATGTTAAGTTGGAATAATGCTTCAAACACAATTCAAAAATTTTGGTAAAAAACGAGTGAAATCTCGACTTTTATGCTCGAATAATGAGTATTCACACCAATTCAGGTGTGGGTCTTAGTAATCGACATGAAATAACAACGAATTTTGCTGCGAACTAATATCGAAACGTTTTCAATTTTGATGGGAAATATTGGAACGTCTGTCAATTAAAAAGCTAGTTGGTAACACTTCATTTATTCTGAATAACATGCATTCTGGGTAACGCATCACTAAGAACATTCTAGAAGGTTCTAGATTGTCAGAGATATTAATAGTACAATAACTTAATATTACCACATTGCCTGCAAATAGTACCACATGTCTGATAAAAATAACAATATAAACAAATGTTATAACACATTTGTAGCTACAAGAACCACAACATAACTAATAAATACCACATTACTATTTCGATTAATTTCATTCATAAATTCATTTCGTTGGGATGTATAAGATTGACATTCATGGAAATAGATGATATGATGAAGCTAAATCACAAAATTTCATTAAAAGTCACGTTTTGCGAATGTTGATATCAATATGTGGACGTTGAGATCAAAAGTCATTTAAACACATAGTTCATTCACAAAATATACTATTATCTCTTTTGATGAGACATAACGTTATGAATTCCATCACAAACATATTCAAAGTTCAATATTAAAGCACGAACAACATTTAATAGACCATAAACTCAACATTCGAGACCTCAAACTAAACAATCGAAGCAAAATGGATTTTTGAGCATAATTAATGAAATGTTTTAGAATATTACCACATTACCTGCAAATAATACCAGATGTCTGATATAAAGAAACAATACCAACCAAATTTATGACAAATTGTTTGGTACAGATACCACATAATACGCTTTTCAGTATAACATCATTAATTAGACTTATTTTTTTTCGTAAATTCACTTTTTCCCGAATGTATAAGAATTATGTTCATGTAAGTATGTGATTTTACTAAGTTAACAAACCAAATTCCCTTAAAGACATGTTATGCGAATGTTGATATCAATATGTGAAAGTTGAGATCAAAAGTCATGTAAATACATAGCTCTTGTTTCACAAAATATACCAGTATCTCTTTTTGATGAGACATAACGTTACGAATTCAATCACAAACGTATTCAAAGTTCAACATTAAAGCACGAACAACATCTAATAGACCATAAATTCCAAATTCGAGACGTCAAACCCTAAACAATAGAAGAAAAATGAATTTGTGAGAGAAATTAATGATATTAGTAGTATGGTATGGAAAACCTATTATGCGTATCAATATCTACAATAGTGTTAAAAATTGGATTTGATGTTCTTTTATATCGAAGATTCGGTATTATTGGCGAGTAATGTGGTAATATCCCTTGACAATATAAAACATTCCGGATAATGCAATTCCTGCCTAAATTATTGAGATCCCATCTAAATTATTGAAATCCCGCCTAAATTATTGAAATCCCGCCTAAAGTGGATAACACAAATTACACAGAGAATAACAATTAATAACTTACTGGTACCACTTTCTTGTTTCGGAGAATTAGGCAAATCCGACGATTGTATTTAAATTTCGGCAACCATGAGCGACGAACAATAGAGCCAGTAATGTGCTTCAACGACTTGTCAGGATATGGGTATCTCGAATTTGTACGAAATATCTTCAATTCCGATCGAATCAGGATTCAATTTTCACCGTGTTTTAATTATTTGCGTCAAAAGAATTCGAGAAATTTACCCGTAAAATCGAACATCCGAGACCTGAATACCATGATAAACCATCTAGGACACACCCACTTGGTTTGGTGCAGGTCGTGCAGATGGAAATAATATATACGATGGATTGTTTCGATTGAGTTTCCACTGTTACGGTGATACCAAATATTTGGCAAAGGGTACCAAATCCAACTTACTCGAACCGTTTAATCAGTATATACACCATATGCCAGCTTACCAATACCAGTTAATTGTATTACGGTGACTGATGCCTGACAATCCATAACACGTTTCGGGAACAGTTGTTTAGGCAACAATCCGGCGATTTTAAATTTCGGCAAACCAAGAGCGACGAACAATAGATCCAATACTGTGTTTCAGAGATTTGTTTAGGTTATGGGTCTTTCGAATTTGTACAAAATATCTTCAATTTCGACCGAATTGGGATTCTATTTCATCGTGTTTTTGTTATTTGCGTCAAAAGAGTTCGAAGAATATACCCATAAAATCGAACATTTCGAGACGTGAATATCAAAATAAACCCTCGTGGATAGATCGAGTTTCGTTTTCGAGAATCGTTCGAACGAAAATAGAAATCTACGAGATTTTTTTATCGTAAAAAAAGTGGTTAAATGATGGTAACAGAAAACATCTTCATGATACCTCTTGTTATACGGCTTTTGTACGGGTATTTTGGTCAGATCAGTTTTTTGGTCCTTTTCTCTAACTTTGAAAGATATCGGGTCCTTTATAATGAACTTTATACTGACGTGGACTGAACTATATTATGAAACTTAAAGAGGGGCTGATTCTTAAAAGCCCCTTATTTCTAATAGTGCTATTACAAAACTAGATAACTTTCCCACCCAATTATAAAACTAATCAACTTTTTCAATTTACATTAATATTATTTTCAGTATTCACCTCAAATCTTTTTACTATTACTTTTTTCTCTATTATTATTTCAAATAAGTAAAATAGTTCCCCTTTATTATATGTTAACCCCAAAAGTTTTTACTCATTATTCTTTTTCATTTACCATCGGAAATCAATCATACATGACATTCTTCATCTTGGCATATATGTATATTAAGAAATATTATCTAGTGCATTAACAAACAAAAGAACTAAAGAAAACTTGTAATAATCCATAGAACATTCAAATAGCTATTATTCAACAAAAATCAACTTCTAAAAAAATTTGTCACAACTCATCATAGTTTTTTCTTGCGATTTTCTTGTGAGACATTCGATACATTTCACATAAAATCTTTGTGATCGCTTACGATAAGAATATATTGTCTCCAAAATCTCAATTCTAAAATTATCTGGAACATATTCACATCGACTTTAAATGCTTGCAAACCTGAAAAAAAATATAGCAATACGAATTATACAACAACTACTACACAATAATAATATTAATAACAATAATAATAATAATAATAATTATTATTATTATTTCCTTACTTGCATTGCATGTGAACATGAAATCTTGCAAACTAACCAATTGCCAGACGTATAAGAACGGTCTTTGAGATTTACATGGTGAACTCGAGGACGACGGCATGGCTTACCTGAAGTAATAACAGCCGCGGTCTTAGTAACTGTGTTGTATGGACGAAGAGAACACTACAAAAATCCGTCTGATTTGCGACAGGCAGAGACACAGCTTTTCTGTCGCTAATAAGGATTAGCGACGGAATAGCTACGGAAATCGTCCGTAGCTGATCGCTTGTCGGAAAAATAAAAAAGGTAGCAAAATCCGTAGCTAATTTAGCGAGGGATAGTTGAGACGGAAGGTACGTCACAGAATTAGCTACGGGCATATGGCGTCACCAAAATAGCGGCGGCAAATCCGTCGCTAAACTGGGGAAATAAATTAAAAATAAATAAATACCGACCTTCGCTGCCCAGATCCAGCGCCAATCAACAGTCAGCTGGCCACCGCCGCTGTCTTCTTGCCCAGATCCCCGGCGCCGCCCAGTAGCTGCCAGTAGCCCTCTCGCTACCGCCGCTGCCCTCTTCCCCAGATTTCCCGCGCAACCCAGTCGAGCCCTCTCGCCATTGCCGCTACCCTTCGTCCCCAGATCTGCCACCCATCACCGCCGCTACCTTCCCTACCCAGATCTGCCGCCGATCACCGCTACCTTCGTTGCCCAGATCCACCGCCAATCAACCGTCAGCAGGCCACCGCCGCTGCCTTCCCCCAGATCCGCCGCCCAGCAGCCCTCTCGCGTCGTCGCTGCCTTCCCTCCCGATATCCGCCGCCGAGCCAGACGCCGCACCAAACTTCTGCCGATCTGTGAGAGAAGAAAAGATGAAATTTGAGATTAAGGAAGATGAAAAAAGAGAAGATCGGAGAGAGAAGAAAATGGGCGATAATAAAAGCTGAAGGAGAGAGAGGAAAGAGGAAAAAGGCTGAGATGGGAAAAAAAGGGTTAATTAGAGATCAGCCCTAGTAGCACATTTAAGTTTGGATTCACGCCCCATTTGAATTTAATTTAGGCTAAAGGACCTAGTTTTCGAAAAGTTCAGTGCAAACTACCTAAAGGCTGCAAAAAGACATAAATGTCCCTGACATATGCGAAATTTACCACAGGATACCTAAATGATCCGTTACAGTTGTCGAAATAATTATAACAGTTTTGGACTGAAAAAAAACACTTACATTCATTTGGATAACAAATTATCTGTATTGAGTACAATATCGCATATATTTTGTAACAACTTTATCAATTATAATACCAATACTAATAAAACGAATAAATCAGAGGAAAATACCTAAATGGTGCATTTTTAACCCTACATATACCAAATTATCTTTAATTTGATCATAAGTGTTGATAAGTTTTAGATATTAGTGACGTTAATTGTGAGAAAATAAATGTTTCCCGTATAGCGGAAAATACCACGTTTCTTTTAGTAAATAACAAATCATGTTACAAAAGTAACACATCATTCAGAAACAATACCGCTTCCTGCAATAACACATTCCTTACATTCAATCGGTCGAAAGAAGAAATTCACGTTCCAAATTCGATCCAATCTCGAAGCACAAAGTTGTATCGGCTTCAATTTTTAATGGGTCTTCATACTCAAAGAGAATTTTGGAAGTTCATAAAGCACGAAAGCTTCAAACACAATTCGGAAATTTCGTTTAATACGGTGAAATCTCGACTTTAATGACCGGATAATGTAAATTCGACACAATTTCATCATGGGCCTTAGTTATCGACAATAATTATTGATGCTAATCATGGAATAACGAAGAATTTTGATGAGATCTAAGCGGACATTTGCTAATTAAAATGGTTACTGAATAACACTCCATGCTTTCTGGGTAACAATTCTTGGAACAGTAATACCATATGTCTTGATGTTTATAACAAATATTTCCGCAAAAACGAACATATAATGATAAAATAATAACGACCCGTCACCCGTAAATAACACATGTAATACCCAAGTAAATGCAAAGATGAATAGATCATAACGTGATAACAATGCGACCCTAGTTGAATGATGCGATAACAAGTTTCAAAACAAAAGTAACACTTTTAAGCTAATAAGAAACATTTTTTTTTTTCAGTTTAATAACAAAAGTCTTGTACTTAGTTCTAAAATTTGTACATTTAGTACATGTGTGTCATCTATAATAACAGTACAAACACAACGAATAACAAATTTTCCAGTTGCGATAAGACATTTAACCCTAGCCAAAGCGACGAAAAATAACAATTTAGTGCCCCAAAATAATGGTTTTAAGCTGAAAAAAAATACGTTTAATAAGCTGAAAAATTCATGTTTCAAATTCGACCCAATCTCGACGTTACTAACAGCAAACGTTGTATTGGCTTCGATTTTTCATGGGTCTTTCATAATCAAAGAGAATTTTCGAGATTCATAAAGCACGAATGCTCCAAACATACGTTTAATACGGTGAAATCTCGACTTTAATGACCGAATAATGTAAATTCGACACAATTTCATCATGGGCCTTAGTTATCGACGACAATTATTGATGTTAACCATGGAATAATGAAGCATTTTGATGAGATCTAAGTGGTAAACGTTTGCTAACTAAAATGGTCACTGAATAACACTTCATGCTTTCTGGGTAACAATTCGTGGAACAATAATACCATATCTCTAGATATTCATAACAAATATATCCGCAAAACGAACATATAATGAGAAATTAAGAACGACTCGTTACCCATAAATAACACGTGTAATACCCAAGTAAAGGCAAAGAGGAATAGATCGTAAAAAAACAGGTGAATCTCGACTTTAATGAACTAGTAAGGTAGATTCGACTAAGTTTGATCACGAGTCATTTTAATTGAATGAGATTATTAATGTTGATAATGTGATAACTAAGAATTTGATGAGACATAATATTGGAACATTTGTCAATAAAAAGTTGGTTAGTAACACTTTGTTTGTTCTGAGTAACAATTCACGCATTTTGGGTAACACATCGTTAAGAACATTCTAGGAGTTTCTAGATTGTCAGAGATATTAACAGTACAATAACACATTGCCTGCAAATACCACATTCCTGATAAAAAATAACAAATAGACAAACCTTATAACACATTTGTAGCTACAAGTACCACAAAATAGCTAATCAATGTCACATTACTATTTCGATTAATTTCGTTCATAAATTCATTTTGTTCGGATGTATAAGATTGACATTCATGGAAATAGATGATATGATGAAGCTAAATCACAAAATTTCATTAAAAGACACGTTTTGCGAATGTTGGTATCAATATGTGAAAAGTTGAGATAAAAAATCATACAAACATATAGCTCTTCCTTCACAACATACTAGTATCTCTTTTAATAGATATAATCGTTATGAATTCCAACACAAACGTGTTCAAAGTTCAAAAATATCATTTTATATGTCGTAAATCTGTATTTGATACTTTGTGGAAGTTATTTGTTAAGGAATATTAACAGGATGGTTCGTTAACGTTAACAGTAACAGATTGCCCGCATGTAATGCTATATGTTCGCTAAAAAATAACAATAGAGACCTGCTCAGTAACACTTTTACTTATAATGATACCATGTAATAGGTTTCCAGTACCACATTACTAACTCGATTAATTTCATTCATAAATGCGCATTGTTCGAGATTTGCAAGATTAATATCTTGTAAATGTATGATCTGATGCATTTATCACATCAAATTCCTTTAAAAGCTACATTGTTCGATTGAGGTGGATAGTGAATGTTCGAGGTCAATAGTTATTCAAAACATAGACTATTACTTTGTTCATTGAAACATCACATATGAATTTCAAAATTAAACCACAAATATCAGTTTATATGTCGTAAATCCTAAACCTTAAGGGCAACCCTTAAACCTTAAACCTTAATCTCCATAAACACATAACCTAAACCTTGGTGCGACAACTACAGCAATTTGTAACACATGAAGAACTTTTCGTAACATATTTAACTAATGCGTAACAGTTAAATAGTTATTAGTAACACTTTTGCACTAATTTAGCAATCCCGCCCAAAATTCCAACGTGGCATACCTCCCGCCCAATTAACCGAATTAATCCACAAATCCCACCCAAAATTTAGCAAGTATAGTAAATTCATCCAAAACCAATATCCTGCCCAATTAACACAATCAATCCACAAATCCCGCCAAAAATTTAGCATGTATAGTAAATCCATCCAAACCCATCCAAAACCAATATCCCGCCCAAATCGAAACAGTTCTGCTAAAAAAATACCATATCAATACTTATGAAAAACAGTAGTAGGACATAATATACCACTTCAGATATACCAAGTAACACTTCAATTTCAGGTAGTAACAATTCAATGCCAAAAATTAACGAAATAGGTCTGTTAAAAAATACTACATCGATACTTTTAGTAACACTTTCGATAAAACAAGTAAAGCTTCTATTTTATTTAGTAACAGTTTCACGTCAAATAAATCGAACAGGTCTGCTAAAAAACATACCACATCAATACTTATGAAAAACTAAAGTAGGCCGTAATATAACACTTATGATAATAAAAGTAACGGTTCGATTCTACGTAGTAACAGCTCTATGCCAAATTATCGAAACAGCCTGCTAAAAAATACCATATAAATACTTACGAAAAACAAAAGAAGATCAGGATATACCAAATTCGGATATTTCAAGTAACCTTTCAGGTAGTAACAATTAAATGCACCAAATTATCGTAACAGTTCTGCTAAGAAAAATAAAATACCACATCAATACTTAAAACAAAAAAAACGTCATAATATACCATTTTAGACAATCCAAGTAAAGCTTCTATTTCATGTAGTAACAGTTTGATGCAAAAAATTATCAGAACAAAATACCACAACAATACTTTTGAGAAATAAAATTAGGTCATAATATACCAAAGACGACCAAATCGATTATGAGTTACCTTTTGTATCATGATCCACTTTGTTTTTAGTACCATATGGTGGACAGAAAATACCACATCTGTAACTATTATAGACAAAATGAAGTCAGAATATAACACTTGACTGGACAAACATATACCATATGAGTAGGAAAGTAAATTTTCTTCGTACGTTTATAACACGAAAACATAAATCAGTAACAAGAATGCATAAAATAGTAACACTTATTCCAGATGAATCTATGCCTTCCATACGACCACTTTCACACAACGTACGTTTCAAAAGTGATGAGGTGACGATTGTTCAAAATTGACAGAGCCTATGAAATGCCCAAACGATGGGTACCTCGAATACACAAAGATTAGCTGCAATTGCTACGAAAATATAGTTCGATTTGGCCCGTTTTTTCTCGAATTTCAAACCGTATAAAAATTCATCAAAATTCTTACATCGTACTTCAACAATATAAGATGAATCCTACGTGACACGTCGAAATTGATTCGTTGATGGGGCAGTCGATTGTGCTCGATTCTGTGAAAACTGGGTTTCGATTAGCCGAATAAATATAAATCTGTTAAAAAAACATTTTACTATCGAGAAGTAACATGTTATCAGTTTAAAGTAACGTGTTTTGTTATTACGGTAACAAGTCGTCAGATCTCTGTAACATGAATATGGCGTCGAATACCCTCTCAAAGATCCCTTTACGAAGGCTATTTTAGTAAAAATATAGTTTGGGTCTTTGTGGCGTCCCTGACTTTCTAATCGTAATTAGTGGCAGATTTTCGCAACGTAAGTCACGGGAGACCCGTCTAACAAAAACTTTTTCCTACGATGATATATTACGACAAAACGTAACCTACATCGTCGTAATCATACAAAGGCCGGGGCCCCAAAATATCTATTATATCAAAATGTTCTATCATCGCTCCACAGGTCGTCACCATGTACAGCCTTGCCCTCAAAAGACCCTGGAGTACCGCCGTCAGCCCGCCTTAGTCGTGACGTTGCTTAACGTCCTATTCTATCGTACCTACAACACATAAAACGTGGAATGAGCTTATAAAGCTCAGTAAGTGGAAACCATGCAATGCACGTGTCCTAAAACGCAAAGGCATCCGCGCCAATGCATTTCTAATCGTGTCATGTAATTCGTGTCTTGAAATCCATGTCTTGTAGTTCGTGTCTTGTCTTATCTTGTAGTTCGTATCTTGTCTTGTTGTTCGTGTCTTGTCTTATAGGGCCCATGGCTTATCTTGCTATGCACCATCATGGAGCTCAAACCCACTAGGGGTAAATAAATATGTAAGTGGCAATACCCACTCGTGGGAGACTAACCCTAAGGCGCCTTTTCTGTCCCAAGGTGATTTCATACGCCACGCGGACGATACTTCCACTGAGAGGCTAACCCTAAGGCGCCTTTTCAATCCCAATGTAGTTTATCGATCCCACGGATGGTCACAATGGTAGACTCACTCTAAGGTTGCTGACACCAATTATACCCTTGGTGCCGTTTGTTTCCTCAGGGTGCATCTTTCAGGTCGCAACTTTCCGCCACATGCATGCCCTTGCCTTGAGACATGTCATGTCATGAAATCGGTGACATAAAATCACCATGGTAGCATAGAAGAGCCATTAATGCAAATTTTTATCGTATTTAAGCAATCATAATTGTCTTATGCTCGTGTCTTGTAACTTCGTGTATGCACGTGATAATGAGTACGTGAATAAAGCCGAAGTGCTTGTCATGCCATTTCATGTAATAATTAATTCATGAAAATAAATAAATCACATAAGAAATCACGTAAAGTCATAGAAGCATATAATCATGTCATTCAAGCACGTAACCAGATAACTCATAGCATAGATAATTTATGTGTTGTAGTTGGGATCTCCACTTACCTGGTATCCTTAGCCACTTAGCTTATCGTACTTGTAAATTGCTAACCTTCAAACCCTAAGTGTAGAAACATATAAAATTAGGGTTTGTTAGTCTAATCATAATTTCACGAAATTGGCTTAATTTCAAAACCCTAGTTTCGACTTTTATAAATTTCGAAATTATCACTTTAGAATTTAAAATAGTATATCTAAAGATGTCGAAATGTATTTATAGGTAAGATCTCGAGATGTATGTTTCGATATTTTATAAAATTTCGACATAGTATATGCAAGGATTTCGATAAGTGTTTTGTCGAGATCATGTGTGAAGACTTCGACATTATTCTTGATGACAAATTTCGACATGGGCTTTGGCATGGATCTCGACCTACAATCTTAGAAAGTATCGAGATATATTTCGACATGGACCTAAAGCAAATCTCGACATATTATATATAGGATTTCGATATGGAATTTAGACATGCATCTCGACATGAGTTGATAATCTCGATATTAAATAATATCTAAGAACTTCGAGATATGTCTCGACACTATAATGAAATTCGACCTCTTTGACATTACACAAAGAAAAGATCTCGATATAATTATAAGTTCTCGAGTTTTGCACAATGTTTTGAAGTTTATTAACTAACACATAAAATCTCGAAATTAATATCAACATATTATGTCAAACCTCGAAATTAATACCAATAACCATTTCGACATGTTCTCGAGTTTTATTTCGAGATTTATAACCTGGAAAATCCTATCATCGTCTAAGCTTCCGATCAAAATTCCACACTTTCTCAAGAACAGTTTGAATGCCATATAAACTCCAACACATATGATTAAGATATCATTTAAGATCATTAGCTAAAAAAAATTTACTCTTACTAATTCGTGATCTGTAAAACATGAAATTAACACCTAATATACTAAACATGAATTTAAATATATAATTTAGGGTAGAAAATTCCATACCACTCCTAGCTAAAAGTGATCAGCTCCTTATCTCTATTGGTGATAAGTTCTTGAGGGTTTTTGTTACTGAATTGAGATTTTTGTTTCTTATCCTTACAGTTGACGTGAATGAGTGAATAAGTGACACCAATAATTCGTTGATCCTTATCTTGGTCATGTACAAAGCATTATTTTATTATTACTTGAATTTCCTTCATGACTAAGTTATCAAAGTTTATCTTAATTATTAGTGTCTTCTTTCTAATTCTTCTACTGTATTATTATCTCGAGTTTTGAGGACTTTAACTTCAAAGATCTCGAACTCTAATACCTCGACATTATACTTGGATTTCCTTATAAATCTCTACATCTAAACTGAATAACACACAATTTCGACATTTAAATAAGACATACTCCCCATATTGATCTCGAGCTGCCTTGCGAGTTAAATCTCGATATGTTATACTAATTTTCAAAGTCACTACTAAGAATTGATTTCGATATGAGATAGATGTCGAAACAGCATTCAGTTTCGACATTTTTCTATTTTCATCTTTGAGCCCGATATTCTTCTTGTAAAACTTGACAGGGTTTCAAAAATCTATCACACTGAACACCATTCGACCCAAAAACCCTTCTTAGTGTGGAAATCATCTAACTTTCGATAAAAACTCTTGTCAACTAAGCTGATATAAACTTTAATCATATGAAAATTTGAACCTAACATCTCTTGAAACATGAATACACGGGCTGCAAAGGTTTAAAAATCCTTAAGGATTAAATCTGCTCTAATGCTAGTCATATCACATTTTCGTGTCTCACAACTAAATCGAATCTTAAGTATACTACTAACTGACTTAAAATATAAAATTAAGGTAAGAATTATACCCTTGGGAAGTTCTATTGTTCGAGCTATGCTTCAACGTCCTTCTTGACTTTCGTTCAGTCTCTTGTTCTAGTTTTAGGGTTTTCTTAATTTATTAATTCATGATATCGAATGGTTTGGATAACCATTAAATTACTAAAGGCTTAATTGATGTGACAAATGTTGACGTGGTTTTCTTTAAGTCTAAGCAATTGATATTTATCTCAAATACTTGGTCTTAATTAAATATTTAAATGAGGCCCAATTCATATCTTAGTTTAAGTTTTATACTTACATCATTCAATCGATTGCAAATTTATTTAGACCTATCTATCGAAACAAATCCATGTTATTTCTTTGTCGCTGAGTCACCCCATAAGTTAATATATTAATATCATCTACAATTCTAAATCTTGGTATTAGGTTATAAACCACAAATCATGTAGCATGTATGGAATACTATAGTTCATGTAACATGAAATTATATAACACATAAGTCCTAGCACGAGATCACGTAGGCATATATATATATATATACATATATATATATATATTATATATATATTAATGGCGTCAATGCATATATGTAATACATAATTCACACAAGTCACGTGAAGTATTAAAAATCTTAATACTTTTGTTCCCCAATTAATCCGTGTGTTACAACTAAGTCTCATATAGTCTTGACCTTTTTATTTAATTAATCCAATATAATCTCAACTTAAATACCTTCACGCTAATTATATTGTAAATCCCGTAACCAAATTTTACGGGTATTACAGTCTTTATCATTGAATTTTTCAAATTGAATTTTTCAAAAAACAGGTCCTTCAAACTAAAGATTATTCTGACAGGGCCTGATTACTAAATTGAAACTTTACTAGGGCCTGATACGTAATTGCCCCAAAAACAAATTGGTTCCAAAAATTTTCGTACAGCCGCCTAAAACATTGCGACGGTTATTCCGTCGCTAATATGCGATGGCCCTTCTCTGTCAGTCGCAAAATTGCTACGCAGTTTCCGTCGCAAAACATTGCGACGCCTAGCTACTGATACTCTGTCGGTAATGTGCGACGGAACTTTCAAACGGCATAACCGTCGCAAAGTTGCGACGCATTTTCCATCGCCAGGTTTTGCAACGGTTCAGCTTCGGAAAATCCGTCGCTGAGATCTACAACGAAATACCCGTCGGGAATATCCGTCGTAATTTGATGCGACGGCGCTTTTGTCGCGGCTACCGTCCCAAATACATCTCTTTTTGTAGTGGAATGTTTTGTATCTTTTCTATCCCAACAATCACATAAAAGGTGGACGTTTTCAGGCCATATGTGTCGTTCTTTTTTTAGGCGGTCTATCTCTGTTCTTTGCATATATCAAGTTATTACGATATAAAATGGATTATATTTCTTAATGATTTTGACTTATGTTTTATTTGGATCTTATTTTCTTATTAATATATTCAATACTAAATCTTAGTATTGAATTACTATGATGGAAATATGAGATTATAGTTTATGGAAGTGTTAAGAAAGATTATGGTTACAGATATAATTATTGATAATTATGTTGAGAATTTGTGATAATTATGGTGAAAAAAAAGTAATATTAAAAGATTTGTGGTGAAAATTGAAATTCCTAACAATTAAATTGAAAAAGTTGATTAGTTGTGTAATAGGGTGAGCTAGTTATCTAGTTTTGTAACAGCACTATTAAAAATAACACTATTTGTGTTATTCTCTCTGCGAAGTTGTACCATCAATTTGGCCCGTGGCCTGCGAGCCGGGCTGATATTTTTAGGCCCGCCAAGGAGCGGGCCGGAACGGGCCAGCCGGCACGTGCCGCGGGCTTGGCCCCGCCCCGCCAGTTTTATTAACGATATATATATATTACATTTAAATATATAAATTTTATAGTTAATGATTCATTAATTAGACCATAATTAACTACATATATATTAATAAATATATAATTAATTTTAGATTATAGTTAATGATTCATTAATTAAAGCATAATTAACTACATATATATTAATAAATATATAATTATATGTTGGTTATCCATAATTTATTAATAAATACCTTAATTAACTAAAAATAAATTTAAGTATATTTAAAATAAAATAAAAAAATTCTAAGCGGGCTGCCGCGGGCAGGCTGGGTTCCATTTTAGGCCCGCCCCGGCCCGGCCCATTGATAGTACTAGTGCGAAGACTAATTAGAAATTGTCCTAAAAGAAAATATTTATTTATTTATTATTTATTCATTTTAAATTGAGTGCCATTATCTATCTATATACTATTATATATAGAGCCTAGGTGGTTATAAAGTGACCAAGTTGGTCAATTTAATATTGATTATTAGCAATTTTATCCTTAATATTTTCAAATTATAATTTTATCATCGATATTTCATTTATTACAAATTTATCTCTAAATTAAAAGTAAATTACTTTATTAATGATACGAATAAGTATAAACAAAGTTAACATATTTGCGCACACATTGAGTGTGCTACACATACAAGTACTCTATAAAGATCTTAGGGAATAAAACTGTAAATTGGCATGTCAAAATTGACCAAACAATTTTTTCTACTTTACTATTAAAAATAGAAAACCTATTAAATCATAATAACCACCCCATTCTATACTACCTCATTCTCTTTTTAGTATATCAATTATTAAAAAGAAATATGAAACCACGTAGCTTTAAAACTCTTCATAACCACCTCATCTATTTTTAGTATATGATTTATTAAAATTATTCACTAATAATTAATTTTATATTTTTGCACACACGTAGAGTGTGCTAAGAGTACTAGTTGTGTTTTATGTCGTGGCCTCTGGGTTGTCGACAATTATGTTTAGGGTATTCTCTTATTGGAGAATTCCGCTTGATAGCTCTGTATTTAAGGCTTTTCTAATTGGTACAAAAAGTAATTTTTAGCAATGGTTTGTAAAGGGTTAACAGGAAAGGGTTAATCAGGTCTTAGACCCTATTCACGTGTTTCCTTTAGGATTCAGCCCTAAAACTACTTTAATTAGAGAAAATGAACCAAATTAAATTTTATTGGACCTAGAAAAGACATATTCGCCCTCAATAGATGCTAAAATTACAAATCTTTGGCATTGTCTTCTCCAAACGATCGGAACAAAACACATTCAATCTCAAATCCGACCGAATGTCAATCTTAAGTATGTGTAACAGAACTCAATTTCTCATGGGTCTTACCAATTAAGAGTTACTATTGATGAATATAAGAAAATAATGTTTCAAATCTAATTCGAAATTTCAGCGAATGATACGCGAAATCTCGACTTTAATGGTCGAATAAGGTGAAACCGACTCAATTCATGAGCGTTAATAATCAATGAGACCATTGATGTTAATCATTGAATAACGAAAGTATTTTTGATGCGGCTCAATATTGAAAACGCTTAAAAATAAACAAACATTATGGGCAACAATTTTTACATTTTAAATAACACTTTCTACAACGAAAAAACAAATTTTGCCACAAAATAACACATAAGTCAAACGAAATAACGATTTGTTTCCTATTAATAACTCATCGAATATACAAACTAATCTTTTGATTAATATATCAAAACCAGCCGACGACATTTAAAAATCAGTGAAATCTCTTAAATCTCAACGTCAATGACTGAAAAATTTCTCGTGGGTCTTACTAAACAAGAGAAATATTATTGATATTTTAAACCGAATTCGAGTTGAAAATTGGGTAGAATCTCCCTTTAAGTTTAATGGCCGAAAAGGTGAAATCGATTCAATTTGACCATGGTCTTAACAATCAACGCAAATTACTGATGTTAACAATGGAATAATCAAGGGTTTGTTTGGAAACCCATTCTAATTGGACTTTGGAGTAAAATACCATTTACAAAAAAATGAGGTCTTTGGTGGTTAATTTGAATGGAGTTTTTGATAAGTTAACTTATGCATAAGTCCATTACGAAGAAGTAAGCACATTTCCACCATTATTTTTTATAAGTAACTTTGAATTATGGACTTTTTAAATGTGATGTTACCAAACCTTATCAAAATTAAAACTGAACTCGTAGTCCATTTGTAAAAGGACTTTTGTCTTGAAATGCTTCCAAAAATCCTCAAAGTATTTTGACGCGATCCAAGAATAAAACGTTTGCGTTTAACAAGCTTGTTTAGTAACACTTTATGCAGTATGGGTAACATTTTCTGTATTGTGGTTAATAATTTTTGTGACGAGTTTAGTCTTTTAATTCAATAAATTGGTCGCAATGAATATATCAAAAAAAGTCTACGATATCTAAAACCTAGCATCATTGTCCTCGATTTCACATCCGATTCGAAAATGATACTTCAAATCCGTTCGAAAAACTATTTGAATAAGAGGAGAAATCTCGACTTTAGTGGTCGAATAAGATAAATCGACTCATAAGAGTCTTAATAATAAATGAAAAGGAGCACCAGTAACAAAACCGAGAAAATTAGCTTTATTCGATATTAAAACGCAGTTTATCCAATGTATATATAAAATAAACAATTTATTAACAACTCTAGAAGGTTCTGGACTATATAAAAAAAAAAATAATTACCATAATTGCTTACAGGATTTTTTTAGAATATTACTACATTAATTACAGATAAAACACATGATAGAAAGAATAAATAAAAATGATATTAACTCAATTTATGAAACATTGAATGATACTAAATACTACATAAAATGTTATTCATTGCCACATCACCAATTGATTAATGTCGTTCAATGCACTATTTTTTTTTGGATGTTTAAGATTGTCGATCATCTAAATATATAATTTGATAATGCTAAACCACAAAATTCCGTTAAAAAGACACGCTCTGTGAAATTTGATGTCAATAGTCGAATGTTGAGATCAATACCATGTAACCATATAGTCCTTCATTGCATCTATTATCTTTTCAACAGAACATAACATTATGAATTCCGTCGCCAACATGTTCAAAGTTCAACAAGAAACCAAGAATAATTTTTTATAGACCATAAACTCTAAATACTAAAGACAAAATCCTAAATCCTAAGCACGAAGCCTGAATGTTAAACCCCGAACCCCAAATTGTTTTAAGGTTGTATCCTATAAAGCATAAGTCGTGAATCATATTCTCAGATTGTCATGTTGACCCTTAACTTAACCTCAAACCTTTAAATCTTAAATTCAAAAAAACTACATAGAAACCCTAGCGCTTAAACGTCAATCTGTAACATAATACACTTTGGTAACACTTAAACTGATAACGGTACTTATTATGCACTCCAGAAAAGCTTTACGATCCTGACAAAACAATTCAAAATCAGTTTTCCGCCAACTACACTCAAATTTCAAAAATCCCGCCAGGATACTCAAATTAAAAATATACAAAATAATGGCAACTGCTACCATTTAAACCATTGCCGGTACCACTTCATTAAAACAGTACCAAATCTGTCGAAGATTGTACTTTTAGATCGTTTAACCTTCAACGTCGAACCGAGCTAAGACGGTGGTGCAGCGAAATGCTCAGGCGATAGGTATCTCGAATTTTTACATATTAGCTTCAATTTTAAATCCTGCCCAAAACTCCACTCAAATTTCGAAATGCCATCAAAACTCTCAAACTCGAAACTGTACCAAATAAGCGACATCGTGTACCGCTTAAACTCGTTTTGATACTTCTATGACGAAATGTCGACCACATGACGAGGACTACATTTTCACTGTTTCTGGGTAACAATTGAGTTACTATTAATACCACTTTGAGGAACGGTGATTTATACTAAAATTTATCCGCAATTGTATTTTCAATTCGGTAACTTTAACGAGAAATAATCAAGTCAACATGGTGGCGTGACGAAATGCTTAGGCTATGTGCCTTTCGAATTTATACATATTAGCTTTAATTTCGATCGGACAATATGATTAAATTTACCAATTTGTTTCAATATTTGCGTCAAAAGTTTGGAAAAAAAAAATCATCAACGGATATTATGTTTCTGAACGTAATAAAACCTCGACGACAGATCAAACTTGGTTCAGTGAAAAACTTTCTTTTTTACTTAATACAATTTTAATAACTATTTATTACCAGAATAATAGTCAAACTAACACTTAGCTGTAAACGAACAACAATATATTGTACGTTTATAACTGAAGAGAGCCTCGTGATTAGAGATGGCAATGGGCCGGGTCTGGGTCGGGTCTGGCCGGACCCAGGACCCGGCCCATTTATTTTTAGTTGGACCCGTTACTCGATCCGACCCGCTACAAACCCGCCTCGCCCCGAACACCGAATAAACCGGGTCTGGCTGGTCTAACCCTCTAGACCTGGTTGTTTTATTTTTTTTATATAGTTTTAGTTTGATATACATTATAATTTATATATTTATATTATTTATAAACATATTTCTATTTATAAATATATAAATATGTTTATATATTAATAATTATATGTAAAAATATATTTATATAATATATATTTATATTTTTTACATAAATTTATATAATAAGAATTATATATATTTATATAAAATATCATCCGGGGCGGGTTTGATCGGACCCGGGACCGTCCCGGACCCGACCGGGTTGAATCCTTTAGGACCCGAGACCCTGCCCGTTACCCGAATATTGAAAAAAAAACCGCCCCTTGTGATACCTCATATTATAAATCTTTAGTAAGGGTATTTTCGTCAGATCCAACTTTAGGTCTTTTTATCTGTAGTCTATATTTTACACCGGTAGAGGCTAAACTCTATTTTAAACTTAACATATGGCCTAATACGAAAGAGCCCAAAAAGAAAATGATGTAAAAAAAAAGTAGGTGCCTTGTATTTTTCAGTCAACTAAATGCTTTGCATGTTATGTTCTTAGAACTTTCACAATTTTTAGTAGGTAAAAGCTGTTAAAAATAGTGTGAAGATCACAATCTAATCCCCAATTGGTAAAAGAAAAGTCAGAAAAGCATAAGCAACTAAGTTCGAAGTAGGCCAAAAAAAAATTAAAAGAGAGGATAGAGTCACGACTAGACCTGGGTTTGGGCCGGGCCGGGCCGGGCCGAACGGAACCGGCCCATTAATCCGGCCCAGAACCGGAACTGGTAGATCCGGATCTGGAACAGGTAACCGGCCCAGTTAAAATGAACTGGGCCGTTCGCGGAACTCGGAACCGCGGATTACCTGTTCCGGTTCCGGTTCCGAACCGGAACCGGCCCAACGGCTTGATATATATATTTTTTATTCTTTAAACCCTGGAAAATTACCATTTTACCCCGAACGAAAAATCTATAAATACCACCTCATTTTAACCATTTTAACTCACAATTACATCCAAATTTCTTCCACTCTCTCTCAAAAAGCTCTCAAAAAATCATCCTCCTATTAATATTTAATATTATTAACAATAATAATTATTTTATTTACACTACACACACACTCACTTATTATTACAAATAATTAAATTATTATTTTATACTAATGGCGTCGTCATCGAGAAATCCTAACCCTCGCGACGAAGATGTTTTTATGGTTTTAGTTCACGGCGATACATTTCGGGAAAATGCCGACACCGACGAGGAGACTGATGTACCTGAACCGAAACGACGGCGGCGACCGACGAGGGACCGAGCCAGGCTTCTACGGCAACTACAAGAAGGAAGCAATAACCGCGTGGATGGAATTTTTTTGATTTAGAAATGGATAAAAATAATCCCACTGTAGGTACCGTGTATTGCAAAATGTGCCGCTACCCCTACCAAATTAAGACCGGACCGAATCAAGTTGGGACGGGCTCGATGAAAAAACACCTCCACGGGCGCATAACTTCGGGAACGATCTAGAGCCGGTAGGAACCGCACCCCGACAACAACAAATAAACGTAAGTACGAGTAAGAATTTTGTTATTAATAGGGAAATTTCTAAGAAGGCCTTAGTTAAATTCGTAGTAATGTGTGAAGAACCCTTTTGCATTGCGGAAAGTGAAGGATTTATCAAATTTACGAATACGATACAACCCGAATTCCATAACGTGACCCGTAAAACCCTTAGGAAATATGTCTTAGATACTTTTAAGGAATATCAGTCTAGCTTAATTAGTCATTTGGCCAACATTTCATGTAGGATTAGTTTGACTACCGATATTTGGACTAACATTACGTCGCAATCTTATTTAGTCGTCATCGCCCATTGGATAGATGAAACATGAACTATGCAAAAACGTATTCTTTCCCTAGATCCCCTAGATTCACAACATAACGCCACTACGATATCGAACTATGTGTTGAATGTCGTTACTAAATATTGTATTCAAGATAAAATTATGTCTATCACCTTAGATAATGCTGTGCGAACAACGTAGCGATAGGGATCCTCCGTAGACAGCTTAAGTTACCCTTAGACGGCCGATTACTACATGCTAGGTGCACTTGTCATATTATTAACTTGTGTGTGTAATGTGCTTTTGACGAAATTTTGGGAGATGTGGTAGAAACATTTAAGGTGATAGGTAAGTTACTTCGGGAACGCTGCTACAGAACGTCGTGGAAGCAAACCGTCCTTGCTGCCGGCCTCACGTACAAGAAGTTTTCGTTGCCAGTCCCGACTAGGTGGAACTCGTTGTACCACCTCCTCAGCACCTTCATGCGCTACAAGGACTTGTTGACGCCTTTTTGGAACGAGGTCGCAGTCGGCAACACCTCCAGGTATGAATTACGACAAACTGATTGGGATATTGTAAGTTTGGTCGAGTCCATACTTGAAGTGTTCAGCGAGGCTACGGAGAAAGTTTTCGGAGTTCACTACCCGACGTCCCCATTGTTCATTCCGAACCTCTTCGTGATGTGCTACAAGTTCGTGGAGTATCGCAGTAGTCCATACTTGGGTGCTTTCATCCAAAACATGGAAAAAAAGTTCAGGAAGTATTGGGAAACCATCCCAGTAGTCCACGGTTTGTCTGCCTTACTCGATCCTAGTTGCGGTGTTGATACTTTTGATATTTTTTCGATTATTATGCTCAGTTTCTCAGAAAGAAAGTGGACGACCAAAAGGCGTCAATTCACGATTCTCTCCAAGAACTTTTTTTTGTTTATGCATCTGAGCAGGGACACGGTGTGGAGCAACCGTACCGGTGAGCGAAGCCGGTTCGTCAGAAGGAGGCGGCGGTGCAATGGGACTACTACGAAGATTGAAGGCACAAAACACGAAGACCAAAACGCGTGCGTCGGGGTCGAACACGAACGAGATCCAGCTCTACCTGAGCCACAACTTCCAGACTCCTGAAGACTTCGACGTTTTGGCCTGGTGGAAGTCGAACGCGACTCATTATCTGACCCTCTCCGCCGTCGCTCGAGAAGTTTTAGCATGCAAGCGTCTAGCGTCGCCTCCGAGTCCGCCTTTTCTACTTCCGGGCGAATTATCGGGGACAGACGCGCGAGCCTTAACCCGACTTCCCTCGCAATGCTCACCCTATTGAAGGATTGGTATTTGGCCGAATCGAAGAACCGACGGGAGAAGGACATCGACGAGTTCCGTTCTTCCAGTTCGGACGAAGACAAAGAGGCCTCTAACATAGTTTTAGTTAATAGTCAAGTCGAATAAATTATATTTTTTTATTTCGAATATTTTTTTCCTTTTTTGTAAGTTTTAGTTATTTTTTTCTTACTTTTATGTTTTTATTTTTATTTTTTAGGTTGTTTATTTATTTTGTTGTAATTTTCTTATATATATTTTTTTTGGAATAAAATTTTTGGATATTTTCTAAAGAATTTTTCAAAGTAAAAAATAAAATAAAATAAAAAAATTGAATGGGCCGGTTCCGGTTGAAACCGGAACCGACCCAATACAGGCCCGGGGGTTCTGAGTATGGTTCTGGGCCGCTCCCGGAAAAACGGTCCCGGAACCGGAACCGAAACCGGTATCACTGCGGAACCGGTGGAACCGGCCCAATTCGCCCAAACCCAGATCTAGTCACGACTCTAGCTTTTTTTCTATTTTAGCATTTTTAGAAAAAAAATTATAAAATAGTGGGGTTTGTGAAAGTATCTATACTCCTATATAAAAAGCGTAAGGTAGATAAGAAAAATGTCAATTTGGTCTTATCTACAATTTTACCCTTAACATTCTAATATATAATTAATCCTTAAATTAATTTTTTTGTTAAATAACTTATGAAAATTATAAAATGTTAAAAAAATATAAAATAAATAGATATATCTTAGTGCTTGTTTGGTTCGTAGGTTTATATTTATGAGGATTTAAATGAGAAAGATTATAGAAAACTAATTAATGTATAAAACAAAATGTATGTTTGGTTAGTGGTAGGAATGACAACGGGCCGTGTCTGAAATTTATCTGTAAATATAAACCGTGGCTGTTTTCGGGTCGGGGTTCGTGGCATGGTTAACCGGACCCAAGACCACCCCCCCCCACCCGCGGCCGAATTCTTTAGGGACCCGTAACCCGCCCCGTTACCTGATAATTGAAAAAATACCCGCCCCATAAGGGGCGGGTTTTGGCGGGTCTGGGTTTGGACCCGCCCCATGCCATCCCTAGTAGGGTTTATGTAAATACATTTGAGGGAGTGTGTTTATTTAAACCCATTGGCATGGGTTCAAAGTAGGATTACATAAACATATGATTTATTTATAGCTATTAACCAAACACTTGAACATGTCTAAACACACACTTAAAATAGCTAAACACATTAAACAAGGCATTATTATTTATTGGTGTGCTACATCTACTAGTATCAATAATGGGTGAGGGCGTTCATTTCCTTTGCTTTTCTATTTTTTTTTATTTTTTATTTGTCAATTGTTATTTGTCGCGTTCATTTCCTTTTTATTTTATTTTTCATTTTTTCTTTCACGCGTTGCGGCACTTTCTATTCTTCGTTTCTGTTTTTCTTAATGCCCCTATTTTTATTATATTTTATTTATTTATATTTTATTTATCCTTGAGGTTGGTAAAGGACTGTTTATTCGGTAAAAATCGAACTGACCGAACCGAACTGAAATTTCAGTTAACCGAAATAGGTTCGGAAATTTTGAAACCGAATACAGAACTGAACTTAATCGTTTTTGGTTACGGTAAAATCGAATACAATTCGGTTTTTTCGGTTAAATACCGGAAAACTGAACTTAAAAATTTCAAAAAGAAAAATGGATGTCAAATCAAATTCCTAGGATAATAAGCAATAACCAAGTGAATTAAAAAAAAGATAACAAGCAAGCGGCAATACATGCCTTAGAACCAACATTATCTATCAATCATTAAAATGTCAAATTAAAATATCTCAATTAATTCTTCAATTCTTGAAAATCCTCATAAGGCGATGATGTTGCATTCTGTGCCAATGCTCGACCATAGCAATTAATCAGAAAAAAACAGCAATATCATTAAGATACAACAAATAAATACAAATACGAAAATCATATTTGAAATGAAAATGAGATGTTTTGGCTGACTTCTCAGTCTCACGGTGTATTTTCGTTGCTGGCTGCTGCTTGTTTTCCTCTCCTCAGTCACTCCTCGCAGATATATTAGGTAGGGTTGCTTCATGTTTTGAAATGAAAACGAGATGTTCTGAATTAATGAATGAGAAAAATAATAGAAGAATATTTTAAAAATCAATAATCTTATTTGAAAAGGGGATGTTCTTAATTTATTACAAACCCAACCCAAGTGGTATATAATTATATATATATATATATATATCTTATACATACAAAGAAATGTAGTTTCCTTCTGCTTGCCACACGTGTCCATTTCATTATATTAAACAAATAAAAATAAAAAATAATGGAATAATCACCCAAACACTTTATTTTCAAGTTAAACCATTTCACTAATATTATTATTGTTATAAAAGAATATTATATTAATTAAACATATTGTACAACCGTGAAGTGCACCGGCATAAAACTAGTATATGCATATATATATATATATATATTGTAATAATGGGCCTGAATATTTGGGTTGTGAGGATAAAATAGGTATTCCAGTTTTTTTGTTTTGTCGTTTATCTGAATTACCAAATCGAAATATCGAAATGTTCGGTTTCAAGTTCGAAAACGTAACTGAAACTCTTTGGCCGGTATTCGGTCATACCGAACTTTCGGTTTTCGGTTCGGTTCGGTCGGTTAACCGACTTTGAACACTCCTAGGTTGGTTTGATATTTTCGGATGTGCAATGCCAGGAACACGTCGTCGAAATAATTA
The DNA here is from genome assembly GCA_027422505.1 of Craterostigma plantagineum. Classification (NCBI taxonomy): domain Eukaryota; kingdom Viridiplantae; phylum Streptophyta; class Magnoliopsida; order Lamiales; family Linderniaceae; genus Craterostigma; species Craterostigma plantagineum. The sequence goes on from JAPQWV010000922.1 coordinate 62,007, forward strand.
GACGTGAATAAATAAAACATAGTGTCCAATTTATAAATAATCTTACATAAATAAAAAATTACATCCACCACAAAATTATACTTAAGTAAACTGAAAATGTTATGGTTAGGGTTAGAAGAACCAGGCCGTTGATCAAGGTTAACCGAACCATTACATGTTGATTAGACTACGATTTAGCATGGGCGGATCCAGAAATGTTCGGGAGCACGGGCGGAGCTTCATTAGGCGAGGGTAGGCTCTTGCCTACTTGCCTACCCTAAAAAAACGTAGGTATATATATATATATATATAATATAATATATATGTTTGCATAAGGTGAAAAACATATTATTATATGTGTATATATGTCTTGCGTGTGAGACATTATGAAACGTATATACTTCTTATCTAAGAAAGTTATTTCTAAGAACCTATAGGCACTTTTATTACGTGTGGACCATTATTAAACATATTTAGTCCTTATATGTTAAATGTATGTACTTTTACGAACTCATTAACTTGGGTTTAATTAAGATAAAATAAAAACTTATGAGGGGAATGTAAGAAAATAAAAACTTATGAGGAGAATGTAAGCAGTAAGTAAATTTATAAACTTGGGCAGCGTTTGGTTTACCAGATATAGTTAGAAAATGGTTGTACATTTATTAATAACTCATCTTTTCTTGTTTGGTTTAATAAGTTGAATCCCATGAAAAATCAGAAAGCCCCCACTTATTAAACGGGCCATTCTGACTATTTATCACAAATGGCCCATTACAAATTATCTTACATTTTCATAATATTTAAGTTTAATGCATATTACAATTTTGCCCTTGCATGAATGAAAGAACCCTAAATTCATTTGCAACTTCCCTAGTTTCCTTATATGACGCCTCCGATCCCACATTAAGGAAGGGCCTCCATTCCAATCGATCTAGTTCTTCTTCTACATGCTGAAACACTTCAAGTGCGTGTAAATTTTATCTCAAGAGCATATTTTGAAAAAATTTCACCTCTCAATTGTATGCAAAATCTACCGCAAGTGCTTCAACAACCACATATCAGTTCAGTGCAGGAATATTATTTAATGCTCACATCAGAGCATAAATACTCTTCCAGTCCAGCTACCGCAAGTGCATAAACACAGGTGTTAACACCACTGAGTTGTAACTTTCAATCAAATCTATCTCATCTATTTTAAAAATTGTAATTTTTGGAGGAAATTTGAGCAACATAATTATTCATATTCAAAGATTGTGGGTCTTACCTTGAGCCCTTAAAGTTGGTTTCTCTGTCCTGCTTCGGTGCGTGTTTGAGGGGAGTAGAATGATATTAGAGTTTATAAAAGTTAAAGGGGCAAATAAGTCTTTTATACTTACAAAAAAAATTATTAAACTTTCACCTGGCCCATTTTATTGCTAAACAAACAAGATATTGTTTTATCAGTATACCATTTGTAAAACAGCCCACTTGTCTTGGATGTGATATTCATATGACAATCAATGTTTGATTTTTTACGGGCTTGAATTTTCTTATTAACTGGGATAAAAACCAAACACAGCCTAAGCATGATACCTTGTTAGTTAATTAAATATCTGTCATACATTTAAACATTTTTAGTGATTACATAGATTTACTCGTTTGAATAAAAACGCACAAGATTTGCAATCAAGTAGACTATTTTGATTGAATCTCAAAGAATTATTGAACTATAACATTCTATTTTTCTTTGCTTATAATCAAGGTTAGCGTTTTTTTTTAGAAAACATACATTTTTCGATAAAATTTGTACCTTATGTCTAACTCAACATGTATAAACGGCATTCCTAGCTGTAATAACCAAGTAGATATACAAAATAAGTTGGCTTAAAAGGTTGATCATATCATGACCATACTACGTAATATTGACAATTATGAGATCTACAGGACAAATTAAATTATTTAGGTAATTTATTTATTGTTTATATATTGTCATTGCTTATTAATTTTTTTGCCTACCCTCAAACATTTTTTGGCTCCGCCCCTCCCGGGACGGGGCGTGCCGATTCCTTGTTTTGAAACTGCGGAACTGGAACCGTCTGAACCGGTCCATCTGTAATAAAAATAATATATATATATATATGCTAATTAATAATATATGTGAGCATGAAACACACATAGAATAGAGCATGTGATAGCACAGAAGATCAGATAATGCACATATCACGGAAGGTTTAACATGCCTAATTTTCCGACAAGCAATTGGAATCGTTTTTCATCCAATGCCTTGGTGAAAATGTCGGCTAGTTGATATTCTGTGTTCACAAAGTACATGTCAATTGTGCCTTTTTCTACGTGATCTTTAATAAAGTGACATCTAATGTCTATGTGTTTCGTGCGTGAATGGTGAACAGGATTGCACGTAATCGCGATGGCACTTTGGCTATCACTATATATGGGTATATTATTTAAATTGTACCCATAATCGCGAAGCTAAGTCCGCATCCATAGCATCTGAGAGCAACAGCTGGCGGCTGTGACATATTCAGCTTCAGCCGTCGAAGTTGAGACGCAATTTTGCTTTTTGGATGACCAGTAAACTAGCTTTTCACCTAGAAATTGAGCGCCATCGGAGGTGCTTTTCCTGTCCATTCGGCAACCTGCATAATCAGCGTCAGTATAGCCGATAAGTTTGAAGTTCGTACCTTTAGGATACCATAGTCCTAAGGTAGTTGTGCCATTAAGGTAGCTAAGAATATGCTTCACCGCAAGCATGTGGGATTCTTTGGGATCGGCTTGGAAGCGGGCACAAAGACCAATGGCAAACATGATGTCCGGCCGACTAGAAGTGTGGTAGAGAAGAGATCCAATTATGCTGTGATAGAGTGTGATGTCGACCGATTTTCCTGAGGGATCGGCATCCACCTTGCAACTTGTTGACATGGGAGTGCTGAGAGGCTTGCTCTGATCTTGATGGAACTTTTTCAGGATGTCCTTAATGTATTTTGTTTGACTGATAAATGTCCCACCATCGAGCTGCCTGACTTGAAGTCCTAGGAAGAATTGCATCTCTCCCATGTGGCTCATTTCGAATTTACTCTTCATGAGATCTCCAAACTTCTTTCAAAGCCATGGATTTGTTGAACCGAAAATGATGTCGTCGACGTAAACCTGAACGACCATCAGATCCTTGTCTTGCCATTTGATGAAGAGGGTCGTATCGATAGTTCCTCGAATAAATCCAGACATGACGAGGAAGTCACTCAGGACTCATACCAAGCATGTGGGGCTTGTTTTAGTCCGTAGAGAGCTTTATCCAATCGATAGACATGATCGGGATGTTCTTGATCAACGATGCCGTCTGGTTGAGCGACATAGACTTCTTCTTTAAGTACGCCATTGAGAAAGGCAGTTTTAACGTCCATTTGATAGACCTTGAAGTATTTATGAGCCGTGTAAGCTAATAAGAGACGAATGGCTTCAATTCGGACCACAGAAGCATACGTTTCGTCGTAGTCAATGCCTTCCTGCTGGTTGTATCCCTTTGCAACTAATCGTGCTTTGTTCCTGATCACTTCGCCATCTTCATTCTTTTTGTTCTTGAATACCCATTTTGTTCCGATGATAGTTTTCCCATTCGGACAGGGTACTAATTTCCACACTTGAAGATGTTCGAATTGGTTGATTTCCTCTTGCATTGCAATAATCCAATCCGGGTCTCGTAGTGCGTCTGCTACTTTAGTAGGCTCGTTTTGGCTTAAGAAGCAACTGAAAAGACTGTGTTGATGTCGTGTCCTTACTCCCCTCGAAGGATTGCCAATTATTTGATCAATCGGGTGAGCTCTAGTCCACTTGCACTCATGTGGCAAAGCCGAAGATGATGCATCAGCCATTTGTGGGTCTAGATTTCCAACGATCTCCGATTCTTCATTTGTGTGAGGAAGTTCCAAATCTGCACTGGGAGGGAGTGACTCTGGTGATTCTTCCTCAACACTCACGGTAGGTTCTTCATTGTCCTGTGGCAAATCTGAATCGGGTGAGGTAGGGACTGTTGAAGAACTTGGTACATCGGCCTCGTCGGGGGTATAGTTGACGATGACTTGCGGATGTAGAGGCTCAAAGAGGGAATCCAAGTCTTCTACACAAGTCTTAGAGCTTCGTCTGACGGTGATTGCTGAGTTGTTGCCATCTTCTGTTGGTTTTGTGCCAACACACCAGTGAATACGGGTTATGAGATGTTGTCTTCAGAAGCCAACGGGTTGAGCACGGGTCCTGAATAGTTTTGTTCAAAAGCCATCGGGTTTGGCACGGGTCCTGAACTGAGGTGTGCAGGAGCCATCTCGTTCACTTCGTAAAAAGTGACATTATAGCTTTCCTTAATCGTGCGGTTGGACTTGATGTATAATCGGTGCACTTTTAATGTTGAAGAATAACCGACGAAAGACGTTTCGAATGCTTTAGGATCGAACTTTGCACGTTGCTCTCTGTCGTTCGCCACAAAGCACTTGCAATCGAAGACTTTAAAGAATGAGATGTTGGGTACTCTTTTATTTACAATCTCTTACGGAGTTTTGTTGAACCTCTTGTGAACCACCGTCCTGTTTTGGGTAAAACAGGCGGTATTTACTGCTTCAGCCCAAAGAAAGTGTGGAAGACCAGAATGGATCAGCATTGTACGAACAGCTTCCACTAGGGTTCTGTTTTTCCTTTCAACGGCCCCATTTTGTTGAGGTGTTTTTGCGGCTGAGAATTGTTGACTTATTCCAAGTTTCTGATAAAACTCACTGAGATATTGGTTCTTGAACTTAGTGCCGTTCTCTGTTCGAATAACATGAATAGTCTGCTACAACAGATTCTGAGTAGTATTCACAAAGTTGACAATCAAGTCCCCTGTCTCATTTTTTGTTCGGAGGAACTTTGTCCAAGTGTAGCGAGAGAAGTCATCGACGATCACTAGCATGTACTTGCGTCCATTGGTACTCTGTGTCTGCATCGGCCCACAGAGGTCCATGAGGATTAGTTCCAATGGTCGAGAGGTAGACGCAATTTGCTTGACATGATGAGACGCTCGCTTCATTTTTCCTAATTGACATGCCGAACATTGATGCTCCTTTTGTACTAGTATAGTCGGAAGACCGTGGACCAACTTTTTTGTAGAGAGGCGTTGGAGAGCTTTCATATTCAGATGAGACATTCGTTGATGCCATAAGTTGTTCCTCTGTACAACAATCTGAGAGATGAGGAATACAGCTGTCGAGGGCCGCACGGACGTCAGGTTGATCGTGTACAGATTGGATTTCCGAAGTCCGTAATGGAGTTGTGTCCTGACTATCCAAAATTCTGCACCGATCAGCGTGAAAGACCACTTGAAATCCTTTATCACAGAACTGGCCTATGCTGAACAAGTTATGACGGAGGCCTTCGACATAATACACATCTTTTATGGTCAGATTTTCCAAAATAATATCCCCACATTCAAGAATGGGAGCGGAGTCATTATTTCCGAACCTGACTTTGCCGTTTGGTCGGTCTTTGTAGTTGCTAAGCAGCTCTTGATTTCCAGTCATGTGTGTGGAGCAACCAGAGTCGAGGTACCACACATGATGGATCTGCAAAAACAAGTTAGGGAGCTTTAGGTACCCACTTAAACAGGGTCCTCTCAGATTAGCAGATATAAATTTAAGTTCGGATATGGTTCCTAAATTATTACTTGAGGGTCCATGTCACTTTCGGAGAAGTGGGTTTGGGTGTAACCTCTTTCGGTGACTTGGCCTTTTCGGCTTTTGTTGTCCTAGGCGGAGATTTAGGAACCATTTGGCAGGGAAGGTTAATTTCAGCACGTACAAATGCTTTGGTAGGCTTGACCGAGGAAAAGATCTTTTCTTTTGATAATCTCCTAAGGTGCTTGGAGGACTCAATCTTTACAGGATACCTTAGGTGAGTACAGGCATGTATAGCTTCATAAGCTTTCTTTATGGCTAGATCTTGTTTCCTACGGGTCTTCCTAGTGGCATTTGTTTCAGAATGACTATTTTTAGCTTCAGATGTAGAGCCAATTTCAAAATTAGTGCTTCTAAAATTAGTAGGCTGTAGAGTACATCTAGAAGCAATTATTCGAAGCGAAGAAATGACTCGTTTATTTCTACGAGTGTCATTTATTTGTAGAGAAGGAGAAACATCCTTAGACATACTCAAATATACTAGCTCCTTCTTAATACTAGACACTCTCGCCTTTGGTTCTAGTGCTTGCCCTACGCTCCCTGTAGACGTAGATAAAATAGATTTAGTCTTAGCACTTTTAACAGAATTATCAATGCACTTTTGATCTTTCGAAGGTGATTTTTCGATTTTCATGCTTTTCATAGTTGCGTGAGAGGTAGTTTGGAAGGATGAGGAAGCTTTGAGATTTTTCATCTCTTTTAAGAACTTTTTCTTTTCGGCTTCGAAATTCTCTCTTTCTTTATCTAATTTGGCTTGAGCTTCCTCTATCTGTTTTATGATAGGAGGTTTGTAGAGAGAATTTTTATAATGAACGTCTTTGACTTCCTCGTAGTGTGTTTGGGATTCAGGAGGTTGAACTAAACCAGAGACAGGTGTTAAAGATGGTCTCATATTTTTGTCTTTTTCATTTAGTTCTGTGTAGTCAAAGGGGATTTTAGGCCCATGTGAGGCTCTCCACTTAGACGAACATAAAGTACTTTATTTTGTTGTTTCAGTAAAATTTCTAAGAGAGGTTACTCCTAAACCCATGTTCTTAATATCATATATTTCTTTCTTCCGTAAAACACGTGGGTTAGTGAAACCTATGCCTTCTATTGGATTATAGAATTCTGTATCCTTGGGCTGGTTTAGAAATATCGTCTGTTCAGAATGTCCCCTACGCGTAAGAATATCATCTAATTTCTTAATTTTCGTATATAACTTCTTACGTTCCTCACCTAGGAGGGCATAATTATTTTCTACCGTTAGTTTAGCGGCTTGATAGGTATCTAGTTCTTTACTAAGCTCACTAACCTTCGTATTAGATATTTCTAATTGAACTTCTATGTTAGTGATCTTAGTGGTAGCTTCGGTTATCCTACAATTTAGGGTGGCTTTCTAATTGAGATTTCTAACCAAGCAATTGTAGTTATTTGCTAGCCTATCTTCTAATTCCTTAATCTTTTCGCTATGCTGTCCTATTTGAGGTTGACTAGTCTCTTTAGAATGTACGCTCTTTGTAAGTTCTTCTATTTTAGCACTAGAGCTTCTAAGTTCTGATTTGAGACTCTTTATCTTCTCCTGAGACCTAGAAAGTTTATCCTCTACTTCCTTAATACATTTCTGCTCACGTTTCATGTAAGCATATTGTTCTCGATATGATTCTAACATGGTCAATAATGTGGAAGAAGAGTCTACCTCTTGTGACGAGGTCGATGCGTCGTTTTCGTCCTTTTGGTTGGATGTTTTGGCGTCACTGTCGTCGTCAAGGCGTGCCATGAGGGCAAGATTCTCTTCTCCAGAGCTAGACGTATCTTCGAGCCAGTGGTCCTGCTCTGCCATGAGGGCTACTCCTGCTTCCTTTTGCTTCGTGAGTTGAAGCTTTTTGGAGTAGTAATTAGCATCTCTTTTTTGGGAAGAGTGCATTCTCTGCCAAAATGACCGGGCTTGCCACAGTTGAAGCATTTGTTGGACTCTTTATTATTCTTGACTTCGGAGCTCTCTGGTGCATTCCTTGTTCTTAGAGCTTGAGGTCCGAAGTTTGTTGGCAGAGGATGAGGATTTCTTCTTGAAGTATTTCTTACTCATCATTATTCCGATTAAGGCCAACTTTCCCTAGTGCCTTCATGCTTGGCTCGACGTCTGATTCAGAATCTTCTTCTGACTCAGATAAGGAGGGAAGCCTAACGATCTTTTCTTTGCGAGGCTTTGTTCCACGCTTCTCTGAGACTAGAGCAACGATGCAGTCAACCTGCTTGCCCTTCTGCTCTCTCTGAATCTCGCAAACATCTTCCTCGTGTTGGGCGAGATTATCAAAAACTGCATGAATATCCAACTCCTCCATATCTTTGTTTTGTCTAAGTTGAGTGGATATCTTTTTCCAGTCTGAGGGCAGAGAGGATAGAAATATGATATTTGTTTCCATGTTCGTCTTCGAGATTTCTATCTTCCTCATCTCGTTGAGAAGAGTGAGGTATCTTTGGTATACATCATTTAGGCTCTCCTCCGGCTTTGCTTTGAAGGAGTCATAGCAGTCAGAATATTCGTCTTTTTGGCCTTGATGCCTAATTCCGTCCTTTGCATCATCATATGCAACTCATCCCACATTCCCTTAGCCGTTGGGAGGCTATCTATCTGTCTATAGATGTCATTAGGAATGCCTTGCATGAGCGTGTTCATGGCTATTAGATCAGCCTTCGCGCGGGCCTTTTCCTCGATAGAGTACTCCCTAGCCTTCTTAAGTCGCCTAGTAGAGGGAATTCGAGGAGTAGCCGTGTCATCACCGGCTATGGTGACCCAAAACTGTGCCGGTCCCTCTTCGAGTGACTGCAATAGATTTTCGACTTGATCTTTTAGAGCTATGAAGTTTAGAAAGCGGCTTCTCCAGACTGTGTATTCACCGCGTTGTAAGATCGGCAGATGATTGTCGTTCCCTAGCGAGTATGCATCCATCTCTTCTTTGTCTTTTATTTTTGTTGACGAAGGATCTTCGTTGGTTGTTTTGATGGATTTGAGTGATGTTATGTGCTTCACAAGTAGCAAATTAGTTAGTAGCGTTTGATATTACAGCAGTCGAGAATTATTTTCAATTCTATCTTTAGATTTTCGATCGAAAATAATCAGTCGTGATTAAAATGTACGTCACTTTTCTCGTGCGAGAAAGTGTGTCAGCGAGAAAATTTTCGAGCGAGAAAATTTGTGCAAATACTTTCAATCGAGAAAATTTTTTTAATCGTGAATTTATTTCGATCGCAAGAAACAGTACTTAAAGTAGATTTCTTGCTTAGTCAGAATAAATTCGTTGACTGAAAAAGTTTTTCGATCGAAAGTAATTTTCGCTTGGTCAAACTGTGTTAGTTTTGACCGAAAAAATTCGATGGTAAATTTTGCGAGCGCAAAGGTCAAAATAGGTCTTCGTCGAAAAAGTTTTTCGCTAAATAACTCTCGAAAATTCTTCTACTAAAATCATTCTTAGTAAAGACGATTTTAGCGCTGACTTAGTGTTTTGATCGATAAAAATTCTCGCGCGGAGTTTTGCGATCGAGAAATTTCTGCGATCGAAAACTTTAGCGAGAAAAATTGAAGTCCAGCGAGAAAAATCAGAACCCTAATTAACCCTGTGTTCATGAATTAGACTATGAAATCACAGGTTTCTGCTCGTAATCAGAAGTTTGATTCGCACGAACAGACAATTAAACACAATATGAAGCAAAATATGTCAATTTTAATCAAAATCAAACTGTGTTCATGTTTGTTCTTCGCGCGAACAGTAACGACTCAAATCTGATCTATTCTGCCAAATTGATATTCAAACTGCTACGAATCTAATCGTAACCGGTTTCTATTGCTACAAACACAGAAATATCAAATTCAAATCGGATAAGCACAGATTAGGCAATTCAGATCGAGAAACAATTTCGCGCCAAAACTGTTCTTCACGTGAACAGTTCCAGAATATAAAATTCGTTCCGAATTCTAACAATTTCGATTCAAAACAAAACGAATCTGCTCTGATACAATTGTTAGGTCCCCGTTTGTCAACACAATCAGTACTGGGCATGAATTCTAAGGTAATCAACTAGAATGATAGAAATTGAATCTCGATCAAAAACCTTCACTTGAAGAACACGAGAGAGAATTCCTTTAGTGTGAGAAAGTTTTGTTGTTTCTCTCTCTAGAATTGAATTCAGAAGCCTTTCGGATTGGTTCTCTAATTTTCTGTATTAAGCTCAATGTGTGTACAACTATTTATACCAAACAAACTTGGTATAAATATCAAACTAGTCCTAATCTAAGGACTACTATACATAAAGCCCCTAATTACAAGGACAACTAAAGAAATCAAGCACAACTAAAATTGATACTCTACACTTCCTATAGGAAATTGCGAAAACTTGCAACAGTAAAAACCGAAAACTTTTTTTTTATTTTAGTTCTTTTTTTTTTAAAACAGGGTCCGAAAACTTTTTTTTCTTTTTATTTTAGGTAAAAAGAAAAAAAACAAAAAAAAAAAACTTTGGGGCAAGTAGGTTTTCGCAAGGCTATCTATTCCTTCCGCAAGACTTTCCAAATGAAACTAGGTTTTTGAAATGATGTATGATTTCGCAAGGATGATTGCGAAAACTGAGTGATGCGAAAACTTGAGAAAGTTTTTGCAAGAAGAAGATGAAGTTTTTGCAAGGCTATGTTTGGTGCGAAATCTTTTAAGTGCGAAATGCTTGTGGGCGAAAACTTTGAGAATGAAATGACCAAAAAATGTTCCAAACTTAAGTTTTCAGTAGAAGCAAGAAGTTTTTATTATTATAATTTAAAGACAAACATATCACACTCAACCTTGGATATAAAAATAGAAAAAAAAAGTAAAAAAGAATTTTGCAAGTCGGAGACAACCTTGAAGTGGGAGGCACAAAGACAAAAATTTTAGGGGCATTTACGTTTCAGGCCCCCATTTAAGTTTCAATTAGAGTTCAGACCCCTGTGAGAAAATTCATAGTTTTAAGGACCCAGTTTTTCAGAAACACTTCATGGTTCCCCAATACCACTTCATGGGTCTGTGGTAACACTTCATGGGTCTGTGGTAACACTTCTTGGGTCTGTGGTAAAACTTCATGGGTCTGTGGTAACAAATGGGTCCTTTTCTCTAAATGAAACTTAAATTGGGTCCTTATATATAAATGAAACTTACATGGGTCCTTATCTCTAATTGAAAATATTAGTTGGGTCCTGACTCGTAGTCAAAGGTGTTTGCAAAGCAATGAAAAAGGTTTCTAAATTATAAAGAGAAAAAGTTTTCGGTGCTTAAAGTACACGTTTCAGTAGTGTAAAGCTTTCCTAAGTAAATAAGTTTTTGGTATGGTTAGTGTCAGAAAAAAAACTTTTCGCAAGTGGAGACAAGAAGACTTTTGCAAGTGGAGAAAAAAAAATGTTTTCGCAAGTGGAACGAAACTTCTCGCAAGATGAAGGAATATTTTCGCAACAGTAATGACGAACATAGTAAAGACGCGAACATTTCAGTCCAAACACACAAAATTGTTCAAAAAAGCTCTGGGTTATGGATTGAAACACTTATATCATCATTCCTAAACACTCAATCAAAAGCAAAAACCGAAAAACATATAAAATATTTTCGCGATTTTGAAGAGAACGAAGTACACCACAAAAGGTCATTTGGCAATTTTTCATCAAATCGAGCGCGTTTGTCTCTGATACCAATTGTAAATCCTAGTATATCCAACAAAACAAATATTAAAGAGTTTTACCACGATTAAAGATGGAAAGAATTTGGATTCGTGGGGTGTGCGCGTGAGTGTTCTCGAGGATTGAGGTTGGGGCTCATCTCTCCAACAACTAATTTCTCTCTATAAATTTTCACGCACAAGACACTCTAAATGTTAGGCTTTAGTACTTATACCACATGTTGGTAAATAGGACTTGGCCCTTGTAAGCCCATTACAATTTTAAGCTCACTGGGCACTAAAACATTAAAGCCTAGTTCACATAAATAAAATACAAGACTAAGTTAAAATAGTTAATTGAACACAATAAAATTTTTCTAGCAGTAGTTGGCGAATCTTATTTTGTGAGAAGGGAGTTTCCCGGGCCCAAATGATTCGCAAAGTGTATACTTCACGGGCCGAGTGAATTTCGTGAGTTGACTAGGAGTTCCCGAGTTGACCAATATTTCACCCTTAGTTTGGCGAATCCAATTTTTGAACTTTGACTATTTTAGCGCGTTGACCCAGTCTTAGTATTATTTGGGCTTTAGTCCAAATTTAGGCCCATTCCATTAGTTAGCCTATTAGTAATGGTAAAATAGTAGGTTCAAAGTTTAAAAGGAATACTGAAGTTTCAAATGGCGTGACACGCATTTATTGTTTGTGTGATTTGTATAATGTGAATAGCATATTCACGACATATCACGACATTGTGGGAGATGATGACCGCGTGGGCGGTGACACCTTAGGGTGTCGATTGAGCAGGGTAGTATGTGCCTTTTATGGCATCCAGACTCATAGAGTAGTTGAGGTTAGACTCGTTGTGCACCTGGTGGGAGACAGGCGTGATCGATCTGTCTACTCGGGTGTGAGCAGCCCGAGGTGCAAACCACCTATTATTTGCTCAGGACGGCAGACAGGCATGATCGATCGGTCTACTCGGGGAGAGCGTCATAGCGCAACCCGAGGTGCAAAACCGTTGGTGATGTGATTGCTATTTGCGGAATCATAGCTACCTGGCAGAGCAGTAGCGTGATCGTCAAAACGTTGCGTATGCTACCGCTGGCATGGCTTGATTGCCATTTGCGCGCGGGGGTGCCGAGTCTAGCCAAGGGCCCTGATGTGTAGGATGTGGGAACGAGCGTGCATTGCATTTTATCATGTGGTAAGGTGTCGAGATTGGGGATTGAGTGCGCTGCATTGCATGAATTCACCTACTGGGCAATCGCTCAGGTTTTTTATGCATTGTAGGTAACGATGAGTCCAACGTCGATGGACGTCAGGACTAAGTAGCGGCTGGTGGCGGTGACTCCACGGGCTTTTGAGGGCGAGAGCAGTACATGGATGCGACCTGCGCGACATAGTATACTTTGTATTTTGGGGCTTCGGCCCATGTAAAGATATCTTTTGTAAACCAATATTTATGATATGTAAAATATTTTAGTTAAAAATGTTTTTTGTTAAATGGGCTTTTCGTGGCTTTCGTTGCGGAAATCCGCTAACTATTTTAAGGTCATTACAGATGGTATCAGAGCTTCGGCTCTAGATTCTGAAGATTGTCCATGTACTGCCGCTCAAAAGCCGAGAGAACCTGCCGCGCCTGTGAGTTGTATGATTTATTGAGATTAGGTGTTATCGAATTCGTGTTTACGTGTTTGTAGATCTTAGATAAAATGCCGAGAACCCATAGAGAATTTGTGGGCAAACCTAGTCATCGAGAGGGATCGGAGTCCCCACCGAATGACGACCGTTCTACCATCTCCCAATTGACCGACCTAATCCGACGATAGTCGGATCAAATTAACAAGCTCATTCATCGTCAGAGCTCGTCTGAACGCTATGCATCACCTGGAGTAGAACGAGTAGAAGCTGTGGGGAAGAGATTCCGTAGGTTAAATCCCCCGACTTTCGAGGAGGCCGCCGATCCTACCATGGCAGAGGATTGGCTTAGGACAATAGAGAATGTTTCGTGTAAGCCATTTGCTCGATGTCGAGAAGGTGACGTGTGCCACGTTTATGCTACGTGGAAACGCAGGCTACTAGTGGGACACCATTCAGGTATGTTAGGAATATTTTGTAGCATCCTTTAATTTATGTAATATTGGGTTTATATGTGTTTAATTAATGGGTTGTTGTAGTTCGGGGTGACTTAGAATATTAGTAAGAGTTTGGGACCGAGCTTTAATATACCAAATACTTGTGGTATATAAAGCCCCAACTTACCCTAATTAGGGTTTTATCAAAAGAATTCAAAAGGTAAGCCACCTTGTACTTTTCCACAGAAATACACACACCAACACGCACTCAAGGTGTTCTTCATGTTTTACACATTAAGTCCTTTTCTTTTGATCCTTGTTTGGTAATAAAAAGGGCCAACAAGTGGTATCAGAGCCTAACGCGGATCAATAACTTCGATTTGAATCCAGTTTCGCTCGATTCCGACGTGATTTGAGAAAGATTTTTCTTAAAAACTCATTTTCGATCCTTACTCACTGTTTTGGGGTCTTTTCTAATCGTTCTCAGTGATTTCTTCTCTCTAAGACATTAGAAAACTGAAAATGATTACATTGATGGTCTTTCACGTCGATTTCCGTCAAGTTTAAGTAGGATTTGAGCAAAAACGAGTCTGAAAATCTGAGTTTTGCTCAACTGTTCGTCACTTTCGGGCAGCCTGTAGAACAATACCATCGAATTTGAAGGTTTTGACCGAAACTCACTGAGAGGAGTTTCGATCGATTTGAATATCGGCGAATCACTGTCGAATTTGAAGGTTTCGATCAAAACCAAATCACTGTGATGAGTTTCGCCCGATTGAAATCTCGGCGATTCTCAATCAATTTCACTCAATCGACCGACACGTGTCTCGCCCGAAAGGCTACAGTACCAAATTACTTGTTTCGATCGATTAATTACTCGGCGATTATAGTTCATTTTAGAGTTTCGCCCGATACTCAATCCCAATTCGCCACGCCCAATTTCTATCGATCGAAACTCAATCTTCTTGGACCAAAATCGACCGAAACTGAAACATTTCTATATATTGGGTCAATTTAATTGTATCGTCTGATACTCATTCATCGAGTCATCCTTGTTCAATTTCAATCGATCGAAAGTCATTCTGATTGGACCAAAATCGCCCGAAACTAGCCTAATTCAAACTCTTTCTTCCAATCAGTCTTGTTCAACTTCAATCGATCGAAAGTCATTCTAGACTTCAAATAGAATCTCAATCGCCCGATTATCAGCACTTAGATCAAACTCGCCGAGCTTACTTCTGTAGGAGTAGAATCGATCGATCACAAATAATTAAGTCGACCAAGTCTCCATTTTGTAGAACTCAAACCGTTCGATTCTCAAGTCTTACACAAAATCATCCAAATTCAAAATACGGACAGAATGCATCAAGTGAACTTTCTCATTTATACTCCACTCAAATTGAAACTTGACCTTTTTTTTCTCTTTTTCGAAACTAAAATATTTAATCTCGCAGATATATTTCGCGTTAACGATCAGTACCAAACAAAACATGGACGGTCTTGCCATTGGATCTGACAATCATGCACCAGTACTAAGATGGGGAGAGTACGGCATATGGAAGCAACGATTCATCAACTTCATAGAAATCAAGGATGCAGACCTCGCAAACGACATGCTCTCCTCCATTTTTGAAGGACCTGCTCAATTTTGGACCATCATCCCTGCTCAACCTGATGCAGTTCCTGCAATTCTAGAAAGGAGAACTCTTAAGGACCCTAGTCGATGCAATGATGCTGAGAGAGCACGAGCCAGAGCGGACAAGGTTTCCCGACACTACGTACTTCAGGCACTACCAAATGATGTCTACAAGCAAGTCGATGCAATGGTCACTACAAAGGAAATCTGGGATGAAGTATGCAAGATGATGGTTGGGACAGAAGTTAGCAATCTGTCTAAGAAGTCCAGCATCCTCACGGCCTATGACCCTTCAAAGCTAAGGAGGGAGAAGAACTTCGAGATGTCTACCTTCGCTTCCTGACCATCATCATCCAGATTGCAGTTCTGGTTAAGCAACAGAACAAAGATCTGGATGCTATGGATATTCACTCCCTACACGATAACCTCTCACAATACTCCCAGTATGCCAAAGAAATCAAAAACGAAGGAAAAACAAATGTAGACATGGAACCAATTGCACTCGTGACCTCTAAGACAAGCCACAGGAGCTCGAGAACTTCTAAAGGAAAGCAGGTCGTACAATCTGACAATTCTGACATCGCCGAATCTGACCAAGAATCTAAGGACGAAGTCGAATCAATCAGAAAGAAACTGGCTATGATCTCAGAAATGGTCAATAAGATGAGCGCCAAGAAATCATCTTCTTCCTTCAACAAACAACGAACCTCGAGCGGGAAACAGAAGTTCGATGTCCCTGAAGAGGCTGAAACTAAGAAATCTGAAGTATTGAAGAAGTGCTTCAACTGTGGCAAGCCGGGTCAATTCGCTTCTGAGTGCTTCAGACCCAAAAAAAATACTGAATATTACAAGAAAAAATTTCAGCTCTCACAGCGCAAGGAGGCGGGAATTGTCTTGGTAGCTGAGGAAGAAGAATGGCTGGAAGACACATCTGACGAGGAGGAAGATGAGATGATGTTAGGTCCTAAGATTAACAAGTCTAAGATCCTAGGCAAGAATTCAAAGTAATTCGACGATAATGATAATCAATAAGATTCGATCGAAAAACTAATTTGAAGAACGATAGAGAGAATTCGAGTAGAGTGAGAAAGTTACTGTTGTTTCTCTCTCTAGAAATTGAATTGCAAGCCTTTTGGATCAATTTTCAAAACTTTCTCTATTCAGCACAATTTCTTTACATGTATTTATACCAAACAAACTTGGTATAAATATCAAACTCGTCCTAATCTAAGGACTACTATACAAAATGCTCCAAATTACAAGGACAACTAATAAAATCAAGCACAATTAGAAATGGTATTCTACATTCCCCCCTTTGTGCTTGATTGCGTCTCCGCGCTGTTCGTCCTTGTCGGGCGTAGTACGAGCTGCGCAAGCCCAGCGCATACTCATAATCTCTAACCGTTTCCTTAGCTTCAGGCGCTCCTCGATGTCATCCAATAATTCTATCAAGAGCGGCTGTTCTCTCACGAACCGGTGGATCGTTAGGATATAGTCTCGATTGATTTCTTCCAACCTCTGCTCGATGTTCCTTCTGATGACCTTGAGCGTTCCGTCGCAAAACTTATTAATCTCTCTCTTCAGCATCATCTCAGTCTTCTTGGCAATTGGATTGTTGTAGGTGATGCCGATGACCGAGCTGATGTGCACATGATTGCTTGGAAGCCCTTCGATCTCAGGTCCTTTGTTGAGTGGTTCGGCCATGTTGACCTTCTTCATGTTGCTCTCCAGAGTCATCTGAAGGTCGTGTGCGACGAAGTATTTGACTTGTCGCATCATGAACCGGTAGAGCCCTTCGAGGCCTTCTTTCTTGACGAAGCCTTGAGGACCTTTGTACTTCTCCACGTACAGCTGATAGAGGTTGTATACCTCGTCGGCAGGGAGATACGGAAGGTCACTCTCTCTTAGTTCCTCTCGGGTTCTGTCCACTCGCTCAATAACGTAGTGAGGTGTTGGAAGTCCTCCTTTTGCACAGTAGACACTGAGGAGTTGGCATATCGGGGAGAGTTCCTTGAAATGACTCTTCAGTCGTTCCTTCGGAATCCCCAGCCTTACGTCCGGTCCTAGTTGGGTCAGCATCCATAGATAAGTCATCCTGTTCTGCTGATCCCAGTGAGAGATCCCTCTCAACTCAAACTCATCCGGCTTCTTGATTATGTCCGGTGATCTCTAGATATTCTCACGAACTTCTTCGATGAAATATATCTCAATACGGATGTTCTCCTATGGTGTGTCGATCCGAACGGTCTCTGGCATCTGTCTGGTGGGGGAAGCCGCTCGTTGTGCGATCAACTCTAGTAGCCTTAGGATGTCTCTTTGGTAGTCTTCACCTTCCTGAAGTTCATCTTCGTCTATGATTACGAGCCACGGATGCTTGTTGTAAGAAGTGTCGGACGTCCTGAAGCCGTTGTCTCTGATGCTCCTCGGGCATGGAATGGGTCATCCACTGTCCTTCGAAAATGTATTTATCTACGACCTCGTGTGGATTGACGCCATGTCCGGAGGGGCCCGGTTGGTCTGGAGCGACTGAGAAAGTAGCTTGGGTAGCTGCTAGGGCCACAAGCATTGCTGTACTTGCTTCTTCTTCCGGAGGCAAGGGGCTTGAGTAGATCGGCGGTGTAGGTGAGGCGTCCGTAGGTTAAAGGTTGGTTGGTCGATATGTGGTAAAGTGGCGGTGCGGTGCGTGGTGTGGGTGGTTTGTGTTTGGGTTTGGGTTTCACCAGCTCCAGCGCTTGTCTGCGTGGCGCCCGAGCCTTGTCCTTGGCCAGTTGTAGATGTCCTTGGCCTCTTCTCCCCCTCATGATGGTCCTGATTGTCAGGATCGTCATGTCTGCGCCGTGAGTGGGAGCTTTGGCCTCGGCAAGTGTTAGTCGGTGGCTCAGGATGATACACCAATTGCCGATAAAGGGATTCCTCTTGCGGCGATCGGATGGAAAGACCGATCAAGCGGGCGAGGAGTATATCGTGGAGCTCGATTATAGGTACAGTGTATGGGTTGATAAGGATGGAGGAAGTGGCTAAAAGATCGATGGGTGTGGGTTGTGGAGGTGTGGGATTGGTTTGTGAGGAAGGGCTTTCTGAGACAGGTGCTTTCCCGGTATCTCTTCGGGATGTCTCGATGGCTTGGAGTACTCTCTCCATGATTTTGTCTTCCATGGATTGTACAGCGGCAGAGAGAGCGGCCTGGAACAGCTCGTTCGTCACAAAGGGTGCGGACGCCTCTTTGGATGGACCAGGACGACTGATGTCGCCTGTTATCAACCCTTAAGTAGACACCGACTCTTCAAGTTGGCTCACAGACACTTGAGGTTGTGACTGTATGGGACTTCCACCCAATCCTCGAGTCGAATCTTGAAGATTCGCCTCTATGGGTGTTATGGCAGGCTCAGGTTGCGCCTGCGAACCAGACACCACGAGGTTTGGTTGCGGCTCAAGATTGAGCGAAAAAGTGCGGCAACACTTGTAGAAGTGGTCAGCGTAGTATCTAGTGCGGTGGTGACGGCTGGGAAGAGGGACTCCAGTTGAATGCTAAGTCTCCTGGGAGTCCTCCTTATTAGGCTTATTTCCTCGTCAGACTACGTGTCAGACGGGGTGGCTATGTGAGGAGTGGGGTCACGATCCACGTCCTCCAATGCCTGCTCCGTCACTAGTGGAAGAGAGCTTTGCCCCATTTCGAGCTCGGGCTGTGCTACTGTTTGAAGAACCTCCTCAATGGTTTCTTCGAGCACGCCTACATTGTACAGGCACTTCCACTTGATATTCATGTGCAGGAGCCTCGAGTGCCATCTCAGTAGCCACGACGTCTATTAGTGTGGCATCTACGTCGAGCATTGGCTCTTCGACCAAAGGAGACTCCTGTTGAAGCTCCTGAGCGACAACATCTATCATCGCGTCATCAGGGCTTGGTTGGTGTTCCGGTTGGGGAGGCCTCACATGTACATATGTCGGGGGCCCTCTAATCTTCTCCTCGGTGAGGTGATGTTTCCGGAAGAATCTCCGATACTCAGCTCCCACGGGGTCCGCGAGCCTGAGTAGGTTGAGTGGAATCGGCATCGACGGTTGATCCAAGTCCGTGAGCCGTGCATTATGGAAGAAATTTAGCCTTGGCGACTGATAGTTTCCTCTGGGAGGCAGCTGAGGGATATTCTCGGCGTCTAACTCCATGAACTCCCTAATTATCACGTTGAACCATCGAGCATATGGCACGTTCTTGATCTCCGATTCTCCTTCAGCCGAATCTGGTCAGTCGGATCATTCCAGATCAGCTGCGCGAAATTGTAATTTCTGGAGAAAGCGAGTCCGTGAAAGATTCGCATTATATTGACGTTGCCCTTGTCGAAGCCAGCATGCTTGGGTGATAGACACTTGTTCACGATTCCGAACAGTGTCTTCCAGGGGTGAGGGATACCGCTACTCTGGACCTGAGCTAACTTGGTGAGCAACGGTTGATATCCCATTTGCATGAAGTCGTGGACCATTTCTGCATCCGACGGGAGCGGGTCGTAATTTGCGCTCTATGGCAAGTCCAGTATCATCCCGAACCGGTTCTTGTCCATATGAATATGCCGTGTCTCGATTCTTGTTGTGATGAGGAATGCTCCATTCGCTACAGCTCCTTGTATATATCCCCAGAATTGCTGGAGATAGGCCATTGGCACAGAGGCGGTGACCGTCAATGCGTGCCAGATGGGATGGCCTCGCAGGATAGAGACAATGATCTCGTCCGGACATCGAAAGGTGCTCAGATCAAGCTGAAGTTTGTATCCTGGACCTTTAGATATAGATTGTGGTCGTATATGTGATTGTATCGAGGGTAGCGATCCATCTGAAAAGAAATAAAGAGATATAAAAGTTCATTAGTTCATAATTTTTTATTATAGTCAAAAATGGATTTAATTTCATCGAACTATAATATTGTATTAAGTCATGACATGTTTGATGATTTTGAATTTAAATCGTCTGATTTGCACATAGGATACTTGATTTTGAAAACAATGTAATGGCATGATTGTAATTTTGAATTAAACACTTAACGCGTGAAAAAGAGATCAAAATTTTCTAAGTGTTTAATCGCGGGTAATGTCACTGTTCATGCCGAGAAATTTTTCGCTCGATAAAATTGGTTTTCAAATTGATTTCCTATGCATTGATTTCAATTGTAATGTCTCCGTTTAATTTTTCGATCGAGAAAATTTTATTCGCTAATGTTCGCTACAGTGTAAAAGACTTAGAGAAAAATTTCTAAGTGTTGAAGTTAAAATCGAGACTGTAGTCGATCAATTTTACGATCGAGAAAAATTCCGTGTAAATTTAAGATCGAGAAATTGTTTCTCAGGTAAATTTTCTTCGATTGACTAAAATTTTTCAATTTGACAATTGTTCGAGCGGTATGTGATTTTCGATTGTAAGTAAAATTTTTCGCTGCGATATATTTCTAAACGACGAATTTTACGATCGAAAAATTGACTTGAAAAATCAATTTTTCGCTGCTAAATTTTTGCGACCAAATTGAAATTAAATCAAAAATTCGATTTTGCGATAGTAAGTTTTACGCTCGATAAAGTTTGCATCTAAATAATCTAATCAGTGCTTAAGTTTTTCGCTCACAAAAATCCTAATTAGATTTCTCGATGGTAAATAATTTTTCGGTCAAAATTTTCTATCTTAGTGACTAAATCAGAATTTTATCGATCGAAAACTAATTCAATACAAACAGTATCTCAATTAAATCAGAATTCAATTGAGACTGTTTGCGATCGACAAAGTTCTTCGATGGCTTCAAACATTCAAAAGTCCAGTTTCATCCGAACTCAAATTTCAGTCGATGATGCAGATTTTTCGACGATTCATTCCACCAGATTCACAAAGAATATTGAAACTAGTGCAGGCATTAAACTCAGATAAAACTCAAAATCAAGCCTTAATCACTATAAAATAGTTACGGTTTTTCTCAGTTTTGAAGAACAGTCGAAAATCTAAGCCTAAACATGCGAAAAACTTCAAAATGCAGATGCCAGCGAAGGTAAATCACACGCAGATGTCAAAATAATCTCATTTCTACCTTAAACAGATAGTTTGATGTTGAAAATCGAGAGAAATTTTTTGCGATTAGGGTTGCGTGAGAAAAAGTTTTTCGACTGACAAAAAGTGAACTTTTATTAACTCGCTGTAAATCAATGTTGGGTTTGCAATTGGACATTTTGCGATTAACTGGATCAGGCCCATTACTAGTTGCGCTCGAGAAACTTTTGATTCGAGAATTGCTCCTCAATTCAATTTTTTCGATCGCAAATTATCGCGGCTGTTCAAAATTGTTCCCAACACTGTTTACGATCAAGAAACTTATGATCGTGAATTGAGTCTTTTATCTAGTTTCTCAAAAGTAAGTACTTCTAAAATTTTCAGATTGACCCCTATTTCAAATAAAATCACATTGTAAAGCTCCCCCTCAGAATTAAAATAAATGCAATTAACTCCCTGTATTTTCCCTGTAGTAACATCTTGATTCCCTGGCAGAAATTAAAAATCTGTACCACTTAGAAAGAAGATGTTAGAAATAATGGAGTTAATCAGCAATTCTTTTAGGGTGAAATATTTGGTCTGTGACTAGCTCCTTTTCTTGTAGTGTAGACGTCTTGCTCCGTAATTTTGTTTGAAGAAATCTGAAATGCTTAGAGAAAAACGTCAAGAATATTTGGAGCTAATGCACGATTTTTATATTTGCTCCCCCTCAAATAATGCGCAAGAACTGACTAAGTATGCAAGCATATGAAATCAATTCAAGTCGCGAGCATATAACACACAAATTTACTCATTAAGCACATATACATGGTCCCCGAAAACATGTACTTATAGTATTATGTGAGGATAAGAGCAATGAAAAATTTATCGCATTAAACAATTCAGTACCAATGCAATCTAACATTGCATTTAGAATGTGCGATACTAAAACAGATTCGCATTTATTCAATTCAACTCATATGAAACATAACATTTCATGTCAAAATGTGCGAACTATATATAATTATATTTTTTTTAAAAATTTGTTTTAAGTTTATTTAAAAAAATTCATTACCTGTATATATATATATTTTTTTTTCAAGTTTATTTGAAATTTTTTATTATTTTATTTATTTTTTTATTTTTTAAATTATTACTTACGTATATTACTGTTATTATAGTATGGGGGTCAGATTATTTTGCTTATCGTCACACCTAAAATTTTACGAGACATTTGAAAGAAGAAAATGCCGTCAAGCCATGTCGTCAAACTAAAGTCCTAGGTTCATAGACTGATCCATTTCGACAACTCTCACTAGGTTCGCTCTTGCACTCAATTATATCTAACTCGGGATGTTTATATGTATATCACTCAAGTCAACACAAGCAATTTTAAGTCAATTTACCTGTGATCGAGGCATTTTTTAATCATTTCACCCGAGCAAGAGACCGTCGATGGAATCAAAAGGGATGTAAGGGTTTTAGTTTGGCTAGGACTTAGAAGGGAATGAATTTAGAGGAAAGTGAGCTTATCTCTTCGTCATCTTCCATTTCTACGTCCGTCTCCCTTTTTTTGGCGTCTTTCTTCTTTTCAATCTTTTCTGCCTCTTTTTCTTTTAAGAACTATCACTTTTTATGTTATGCTCAAGCTGAAGCTCCGCTTCTCCACGAGGCTATAAGAGAGTATCGTAGGCGAAGTTCTTCTTGTTGGTTCTCGGGCCGATACCGCGCTCCTCTTCTCTTAATCGCTAGAGAGGTTTCAGAGATTATCTTTTTGGAAAAGTTCACGGTTATGGAATTCGTACCGAGGCTGCGCTCCTCTTCTCGTTTCCCGATATAAGACCGGATTATCGTTGGAGAAGTTCACTTCGTGGTGCTCCTCTTCCAGCCGTTCTGACGAGCGTACGAGATTATCGTTGGAGAAGTTCACAGCAGGAACCATGGCACTTTCTACAAGATAGTCGGAAGGCAGGTTCCTTTGGTCTGATTTTTGCGCGTTGAGCAATGCCTTATTTTGTCATCATCCCCCTTTTTTTTTGTTTTCTCCCCCTCCTTTTCTCGTTTGTACAACCATCCGAAGAGTATAGAATTCGGTTGAAGGTTGGGAATGGGTTTCAAAGGAAGAAAAGGACACCCGAGAAGGCTCAAAGTGGATGACTAAGGGCTAATGTGAGGGAAAAATGATATAAGACCGAGTGAGGAGTATCCTAAGCGCCCTTATCATTTTTCCTAACGATCTAAGGCAAGGTGAGTATGAAACCAAGTATGACTAGGTAAGACAAGTAATTGATGTGTGACTCACTCAAGAAATAGATCCAAAGTAGGAAAAAGGAACAAGGCTTGAATTCTCGCATATGTAAAGTGACTTTGTGTCTAGTGGAGCAACCTAATGACCTTTTAGACACAAGAATGCGACTAAGACTGACAAAATTAAGCAATTAATTTGATCGCATGTCGGGGTAAAATTCTAAGTGACTTTAGATCAAAGCATCCTAAAGGATTTCGTCATACCCCTTTATGTTATGGGTATATATATTGTATATTTTTATTATATTTTTATATTTGACATCACGCAAGATAAAGACAAATAAGCACAAAAAACACATAGAATAGAGCATGTGATAGCACAGAAGATCAGGTAATGCACATATTACGGAAGATTCAACATGCCTAATTTTTCGACAAGGAATTGGAATCGTTTCTCATCCAAAGCCTTGGTGAAAATATCGGCTAGTTGGAATTCCGTGTTCACAAAATACATATCTATGGTGCCTTTTTCTACGTGATCTTTGATAAAGTGATATCTTCTATCTATGTGTTTAGTGCGTGAGTGATGAACAGGATTGCAAGTAATAGCGATGGCACTTTGACTATCACTATATATGGGTATATTATTTAAATTGTACCCATAGTCGCGAAGTTGTGTCCGCATCCACAGCATCTGGGAGCAACAACTGGCGGCAGCCACGTATTCCGCTTCGGCCATCGAAGTTGACACACAATTCTGCTTTTTGGATGACCAGCAGACCAGGTTTTCGCCTAGAAATTGAGCGCCACCGGACGTGCTTTTCCTGTCCATTCGGCAACCTGCATAATCAGCGTCAGTGTAGCCAATAAGTTTGAAGTTCGTACCCTTTGGATACCATAGTCCAAGGGTAGAAGTGCCCTTAAGGTAACGCAGGATCCTTTTAATCGTGAGCATATGGGATTCTTTGGGATCGGCTTGAAAACCGGCACATAAGCAGGTGGCAAACATGATATCTGGCTGGCTCGAAGTGAGGTAGAGAAGAGATCCAATGATGCTGCGATACAGTGTGATGTAGACCGACTTGCCAGAGGGATCGGCATCCAACTTGCAGCTTGGTGACATAGGAGTGCTGAGAGGCTTGCTGGTCTTGATGGAATTTCTTTAGAATATCCTTTATGTATTTTGTCTGACTGATGAAAATCCCATCTTCGAGTTGCCTGACTTGTAGTCCTAAGAAGAACTGCATCTCTCCCATGTGACTCATTTCAAACTTGCTTTTCATTAGATCTCCAAACTTCGTGCAAAGCCGTGGATTAGTTGATCCGAAGATGATGTCGTCGACGTATACTTGGACGACCATCAGATCTTTGTCTTGCCATTTGATGAAGAGGGTTGTGTCTATCGTTCCTCGTATGAATCCAGACTTCACGAGGAATTCACTCAGGACATCGTACCAAGCACGTGGGGCTTGTTTTAGTCCATAGAGAGCTTTATCCAAGCGATAGACGTGATCAGGATGTTCTTGATCAACAAAGCCTTCCGGCTGAGCGACGTAGACTTCTTCTTTTAACACGCCGTTGAGAAAAGCGGTCTTAACATCCATCTGATAGACTTTAAAGTCTTTGTGAGCCGCATAAGCCAGGAGAAGGCGGATAGCTTCGATTCAGGCAACAGGAGCATATGTCTCGTCGTAGTTGATGCCTTTCTGTTGATTGTATCCCTTCGCAACTAGCCTTGCTTTGTTTCGGATCACTTCACCATCTTTATTTTTCTTGTTTTTCAATACTCATTTAGTTCCGACTATTGTTTTCCCATGTGGACGGGGTACCAAGGTCCACACTTGAAGACGTTCGAATTGGTTGATTTCCTCTTGCATCGCAATTATCCAATCCGGGTCTCATAGTGCGTCTGCTACCTTAGTAGGCTCGTCTTGGCTCAGGAAGCAGCTAAATAGACTGTGTTGACGGTCCTCACTCCATCCGAAGGATCACCAATTATCCAACCGGGTGACCTGTAGTCCACTTGCGCTCATGAGGAAAGGCTGAAGTCGATGCGTCAGCCATCTGTGGGTCTAGATTTCCTATAGTCTCCGATTGATCATTTGTTTGAGGAAGTTCCAATACTGCACTTGGATCAATCGTCTCTGATGATACTTCCTCGATGACCACTGTAGGTTCTTCGTTATTTTGTGGCAATTCTGAATCGGGTGGGGTAGAGATATGAGAAGAACTTGGTACGTCGGTCTCGTCGGGTGGGGAATCCACTGTAGGCGTAGCAGTGCATGACCGATATACTGGTTCAAAGAGAGAATCCAAATCGTCTAATACAAGTCTCGTTGCTTCTTCTGACATTGAATTCGGAGTTGTTGCCATCTTCCGTTGGTTTTGTGGCAACACACCAGTGATTACGGGTTCTGAGATGTTGTCTTCAGAAACCAACGGGTTAAGAACGGGTCCTGAACTGAGTTGTACAGAAGCCATCTGGTTAGGCACGGGTCCTGGACTGAAGTGACCAGAAGCCATATCTGCCACTTCGTGGAAAGTCACATTATGGCTTTCCTTAATTGTTCGGTTGGACTTGATGTATACTCGGTACGCTTTTGATGTTGAAGAATACCCGACGAAAGCTGCTTCGAATGCTTTAGGGTCGAACTTTGCATG
The DNA here is from genome assembly GCA_027422505.1 of Craterostigma plantagineum. NCBI lineage: Eukaryota > Viridiplantae > Streptophyta > Magnoliopsida > Lamiales > Linderniaceae > Craterostigma > Craterostigma plantagineum. Next base: position 87,959 of record JAPQWV010000922.1, read on the forward strand.
TTGCTCTCTGTCGTTCGCCACGAAGCACTTGCACCCGAAGACTTTAAGGAATGAGATGTTGGGCACTCTATTATTCACAATCTCGTACGGAGTCTTGTTGAACCGTTTGTGAACCACCGTCCTGTTTTGGGTAAAACAAGCGATATTGACTGCTTCAGCCCATAGAAAGTGTGGAAGCCCTGAATGGATCAGCATTGTACGAGCTGCTTCCACTAGTGTTCGGTTTTTCGTTTCAACGACCCCATTTTGTTGAGGTGTTTTGGCGGCTGAAAATTGTTGACTTATTCCAAGTTTCTGATAAAATGCACTGAGGTGGTTGTTCTCGAACTCAGTGCCGTTGTCTATTTGAATAACTTGAATAGTCTGTTGCAGCAGATTTTGAGTAGTGTTCACAAAGTTGATAATCAAGTCACCGGTCTCATCTTTGGTTCGGAGGAAGTTTGTCCACGTGTAGCGAGAGTAGTCATCAACGATCACTAGCACATACTTTCTTCCATTGATACTCTGAGTCTGCATCGGCCCACAGAGATCCATGTGTACGAGTTCCAATGGTCGAGAAGTGGACGCAATTTGCTTGACGTGATGAGATGCTCTCTTTATTTTTCCCAATTGACATGCCGAACACTGATGCTCCCTTTGTAGTAGTATAGTTGGAAGACCGTGAACCAACTTTTTCATAGAAAGACGTTGGAGAGCTTTCATATTTAGATGAGGCAGTCGTTGATGCCATAGGCCGTTCCTCTGTAAATCAATCTGAGAGATGAGGCATACAGCTGTCGAGGGCCGCACATACGTCAGGTTGATCGTGTAAAGATTGGATTTCCGAAGTCCTTGAAGGAGTTCTGTGTCCTGACTATCCAAAATTCTGCACCGGTCAGCATGAAAGACCACCTGGAACCCTTTGTCAAAGAACTGGCCTATGCTGAACAAGTTATGGCGGAGGCCTTCGACATACGAGACATCTTTTATTGTCAGATTCTGCAGAATGATATCTCCAAATCCAAGAATTGGAGCTGAGTCATTGTTTCCGAATCTAACTTTGACGTTTGGTCGGTCTTTGTAGTTGCTCAGCAGTTCTTGATTACCAGTCATGTGTGTGGAGCAACCAGAGTCGAGGTACCACACATGATGGATCTGCAAAATCAAATTAGAGAGCTTTAGGTACCCACTTAAGCATGGGTCCTCTCAGATTAGCAGATTTAGTGTTGGGTTCGGATATGATTCCTAAATTTTTATTCGGAGGAGTTTTAATAACCCATTCCACTTTCAGAGAAGTGGGTTTGAGTTTTGCCTCTATAGGAGACTTGGCCTTTTTGGCTTTTGTCGTCCTAGGCGGAGATTTAGGAACCCATTTGGGTTGAACCTTACAGGAAGGTTAATTTCAGCACGTACAAATGCTTTGGAAGGTTTGACCGAGGAAAAGTCTTTTCTTTCGAAAATCTCCTAAGGTGCTTGGGGGACTCAATCTTTACGGGATACCTTAGGTGAGTACAGGCATGTACAGCGCCATAAGCTTTCTTTATGGCTCGATCTTGTTTCCTACGGGTCTTCCTTGTGGCATTTGTTTCAGAATGATTACTGGAATTTTTGAGGTAGAGTCTATTTCGAAATTGTCGCTTCTAAAGGTGATAGGCTGAAGTGAACAAGTAGAAGCAATTATTTTGAACGTAGAAATGGCTCTTTTATTACTACGAGTGTCTTTTATTGTAACAGATGGAGTAACATTTTTAGAAACATTCAAATCTATTGGCTCCTTCTTTATCTTAGAACTAGACACTCTCGGCTTCGTTTTCAGTGCTTGCCCTACGCTCCCTGTGGACACAGGTGAAATAGAATTAGTCTTAGCGCTTTTAATAGAATTATTAATGCTCTTTTGATCTTCCGAATGCAATTTTTCGATTTTCACGCTTTTTATAATAGCGTGAGAGGTAGTTTGGGAGGATGAGGAAGCCTTGAGATTTTCCATCAATTTAAGCTTCGAAATTCTCTCGTTCTTTATCTAATTTTGCCTGTGACTCCTCTATTTGTTTTATGATAGGGGGTTTGTAGAGAGAATTTTGATAATTAACCTTTTTGACTTCCTCGTAGTGGGTTTGAGAATCAGGAGGTAGAACTTGAACTAAATCACTGACGGGTGTTAGAGATGGTTTCCTGTTTTTGTCTCTTTCATTTAGTTCATTGTAGTCAAAGGGGATCTCAGACCCATGTGAGACTTGTTTAATAGAATCGAAAGCATTTTCATATGTCGATTCCGTAATGTTTCTAAGAGAGGTTGCAGCTAAACCCATATTCTTAATATCATATATTTTCTTTCTTCCGTAAAACTTGTGGGTTAGTGTAACATATGCCTTCTATTGGATTATAGAACTCTATATCCTTGGGCTTGTTTAAGAATATCGTCTGCTCAGAATGTCCCCTACGCGTAAGAAGATCATCTAATTTTTTAATTTTTGCATATAACTTCTTGCGTTCCTCAGTTAGGAGAGCATAATTTTTTCTACCGTTAGTTTAGCGGCTTGACAGGCATCTAGTTCCTTACTAAGCTTACTAACCTTAGCATTTGATATTTGTAATTGAGCTTCTAAGTTAGTGATCGTAGAGGTAGCTTCGGTTATCCTACAATTTAAGGTGGCTTTCTCGTTGAGATTCCTAACCAAACAATTGTAGTTATTTTCTAGCCTATTTTCTAATTCCTTAATCTTTTCACTATGCTGTCCTAATTGAGGTTGACTAGTCTCTCTAGAATGTAGCTCTTAGTAAGTTCTCACACTAGAGCTCCTAAGTTCTGATTCGAGACTATCTATCTTCTCCTGAGATCTCTCAAGTTTATTCTCTACTTCCTTTATACTTTTCTGCTCACGTTTCATGTTAGCATATTGTGCTTGATATGATTCTAACATGGTCAATAATGTGGAAGAAGAGACTACCTCTTTTGACGAAGTGGATGCGTTGTCGTCGTCCATACGATTGGATGTTTCGAATCTGAGTGGATATTTTCTTCCATCGGGCAGATAAGATAGAAATCTGATGTTTGTCTCCATATTAGTCTTTGTGATTTCTATCTTCTTTATCTCGTTGAGAAGAGTGAAGTATCTTTGGTAGATCTCGTATAGACTCTCCTTCGGCTTTGCTTTGAAGGAGTCGTAAGCAGTGAGAATGTTCGCCTTTTTGGCCTTTATGCCAACTCCCGTCCTCTGCATCATCCTATGCAGTTCATCCCACATTCCTTCCGCCGATGAAAGGCTATCAATCTGTCTGTATATGTCATTGGGGATGCCCTGCATGATGGTATTCATGGCTACTAGATCAGCCTTAGCTCGAGCCCTTTCCTCTAGAGAGTATTCCCTAGGCTCTTTTAGTCGCCTAGAAGGTGGAATTGGAGGAGTAGCTGTTTCATCTCCGGGTACATCCACCCAGAATTGTGTCGGTCACTCTTCAAGAGACTGCAGTAGATTTTCAGCTTGATCTTTTAGAGCGATGAAATTTAGGAAGCGGCTTCTCCACACGGTATATTTGCCTCGTTGCAAAATTGTTGGACGGTTGTCATTTCCGAGCAAGTATGCATCCATTTTGTATTGTAGTCGAGTTGTTTAAGGATCTTCGTTAAGTGTTTTGAAGGTTTGAAGATGATGTAATGTGCTTCACAAGTGACAAAGTTCGTTAGTAGCGTTTGATTAGAAAAATTAGTTCGAGAATTATTTTCGATTCAATCTTTAAAGTTTGATTGAAAATAATTTCGTCGAAATAGAATATACTGTGTACTGTTTTCGTTCGAGAATGTTTGTCAGCGAAATATTTTACGAGCGAAATAAAATTGTCAAAATCGTTCGGTCGAGAAAAATTTCCTGATCGTGAATTTATTTCGATTGTAAAGAAATAGTGCGTTAGTAAGTTTCTCGACAAGTCAAAATAAATCTGTTGACTAGAAAAGTTTCTCGCATGTAAATGATTTTCGTCTGGTCAAACGTTAAAGGTTTGACCGAAAGAGTTTCTCGAGATAGTTTTTACGCATGCAAAGTCATGGTCTCTCTCGAAAAAAAATTTCGCTGAATAAAGCTCGAGAAATATTTCTAACTAAAATCGTTTCTAGTGATGACGATTCTAGCGCTGACTTCGTATTCTGACCGAGAAAAATTCTCACGCCAAGTTTTTCGATTGAGAAACTAATCCGATCGTAAACCTAGCGAGACAAATTAGAACGATCGACAAAAATTCACAGAATACGATTAACACGGATTCAAGCAAAAAACAAGGAATTAGACAGTGAAATTTCAGGTAATTGCTCGCAATCAATCACTAACTACGCACAAACAAGCAATTAAACACGTAATGAAGTAAAATATGTCGAATTTGAGCAAAATCAGAACGTGTTCTTCATGTTCTTCGCAAACAGTAACTCACAGAATCGATTTAATCCTAAATCCAATGTTCAAACAGCTACATATTTGATCGAAATAAACAGCACTTAACCGAGCATAGAAACATCAAATTCAAGTCAATTAAGCACAAGAATTATGCTATTGGATCGAAAAAAAATTCGCGCCAAACTGTTCTTCGATTAACAGTGTCCAGAAAACGATTTTCGATCCAATTCTAACAAATTTTTATTCAAAACAGAACGAATCCGCTCTGATACCAATTGTTAGGTCCTACGATTAACAACTCTATGGTCCTAGGCAAGAATTCAAAGTAATTCGACGATAATGATAATCAAGAAGATTCGATCGAAAAACTCATTTGAAGAACGATAGAGAGAATTCGAGTAGAGTGAGAAAGTTACTGTTGTTTCTCTCTCTAGAAATTGAATTGCAAGCCTTTCGGATCAATTTTCAAACTTTCTCTATTCAGCACAATTTCTTTACATGTATTTATACCAAACAAACTTGGTATAAATATCAAACTAATCCTAATCTAAGGACTACTATACAAAATGCCCCAAATTACAAGGACAACTAATAAAATCAAGCACAATTAGAAATGGTATTCTACAAATGGCTTTCATGGTGAAAAGCACTGATGATGATTCAGACGAGGATGAGCCAGCCATAGGGTCAGACAGGACGGATGTCTCTTTATCCGACCTGGAGGTATACACTCCATCCCTAAATGATCTCGTTAAACTTGAACGTAGGATAGCCGAACTCTTCATGCATCGTAAAGACTACTCAGAACTCCAAAGAAATTTTGACAAAAATTATGCTTATTAAACAAACAACAGGAAGAGATAGCCATTCTAAATGAATTCTTGACCTTGTCTGAAACTAAAACAAAGACTTCAGAAAATCTTATAGAAAACAAGGAAAAGCAAATTAGCAATATGAGTAGAAGAAAGACAGCGAAGAAGAACGAGCAAATGTATTGTCTCAATACGAACTAATCACGAACGAACGTGTTCGTCTATACAAGAAAGTCAAGGAATTAGAGGACATTATCACCAAAAGAGGTCAATGTGAACGAACCGTCTTTCTTAGCCAACCTAAAGATGTAGAATTCTATGATCCACGCGAAGGGTTGGGATTTGAACCCGCCACTAACCCAGAAACAGATAAAGTACTATCTTTATAAAACATTAAACGTTTTGGGTTAAGCATTGAACAACTAAGGCCCTTCGTAGGATCAAGTGAGGTGACTGAATCTGAAAAACAGAAATGGAGGAATAAAGAATAGGCTCAAATAGTGTGTGACTACACAGAGCTCAATAATAGCTACAAAACTATAGAGATAACACTCTCTGACGATTACATGTCACCATTTGGACCCGAAATTGAGGAAGGGATTGACGAACAGGCTAAACCTATTTATTCATCTATCTATATTCCATAGATTATACGCAAAATAGGTGCCTTGACAGCCTCTCTATAATCAGAAAAGAAAGCCTACGAAGAAGAGATAACTACTCTGTTGAGCAAAATTTATACGCTTGAAAATTTTCCTAACGCTTACAAACCCTCCACCTCCCGTCCTGTTCCAGAATCCTCTACATATAAATGCAAGCAAACTACAAGGAAAATTCCTTTATCTCACGCTAACTTTGTATCACATGTACCCACAGACAAAGGCGTGAGATCAGAGGAAGCGAAGAAGGTTCGATCTGGCTCAGCAAAGAAGACAACAGTCCCTGATAAGAAGAAGAGACCAGTCTCAAACCTTTCTTCTCATGTTTTGAAATCTTTTGCATTTCCAAAAGTGACTTCTTGTGACGTCGCAGAACATGTTCCGTTATTTTATGCCCTGAAATCAAAATATTGTCAGGTAAACAATGGTGTACTTTCCCACCCTCATGATAGTCATTTCAGCAAAAAAGCTTCCAATTCACATAGCACTCATTCTAAGGGCGTATCGCCCACGCTGTCCAATCACACTATCAAATCTAAGATAATGAAACACACCACATCCAAGACCAAGCTGAACAAGAAACTAAGTCAAAAACAAATTTGGATTCCGAAATCCCAACTGCATCCCGTAGGAAATCGTCACGCTTGGATTCTTAAACCAATTATCCAGCAATCCAACAAAGAAATCAATCTAACAACAAGCACTTTAGCTTCTACGCCTGCTGTCAAAGAAGGACCCATTTATAAATGGGTACCTATGCTCACTTGATTCCTCTTTTGCAGGTCCGTCTATGTGTGGTACTTAGATTCAGGTTGCTCCTCACACATGACTGGAATCAAAGAACTGTTGAGCAACTTCTCTGAGGGATTTCTAGGAAAGGTCTACTTCGGAAACAGTCAATCTGCATCAATGTTTGGTACAGGTGATCTTATCCATGACAGGCTGACCATCAAAGGGGTGTCCTACGTCGAAAGATTGAGCTACAATTTATTCAGCATAGGACGTTTCTGTGACAAAGGTTACAAGGTGAACTTCGATACCAACAAATGTAGTGTCACAGATAACAATGGAAGAGAACTACTAACTGGCCACATGAAGACAAATCTCTACTCCATTGACCTCAAAACTGTCCGACCGACGTGCCTCATCTCTCGAGCCTCTCTACATCAGAACGATCTCTGGCATCAGCGACTTTCCCATCTCAACTTCAAAGACCTTAACAAATTGCGATCAGAAAACTTGGTCAAAGGACTTCCCTCGTTCAGATATCACAAAGAGCATCTCTGCCCGACTTGTGAAATGGGAAAGCATCCCATCGGACCAAACACACAGCCTCAACCTCCAAACCTCTCGAACTCATTCATATGGATCTGTGTGGACCTATGCGCACTCAGACCATCAATGGGCGAAGATATGTGTTGGTTATTGTGGATGATTTCTCGCGCTACACATGGACCAAATTTCTCAGAACCAAGGACGAAACTCCAGGTCTAATCATTGAGTTTATCAAAACCGCACAAAACTTCTACCAACTAAGTGTCCAAATTATCAGAACTGACATTGGGACAGAATGGGTCGAATTTGCTTCGATCTTCATGATCGTTTGCTACATAGCACTTGCATCCAAAGACTCTTAGGAAAGAAACGTCCGACACTCTGTGATTTATCAACTCGTAGGGAGTCCTATTGAACTTCTTGTGAAGGGAGCCACGATTTTGAGTGAAGCATGCTGTGTTCATTGCTTCGGCCCACAAGAAGTGAGGTAGTCCAGAGTGAATAAGGAGTCTACGAGTTGCTTCAACTAAGGTTCTGTTCTTGCGCTCGACTACACCGTTTTGTTGAGGTGTTTTTGCCGCTGCGAACTGTTGGGTGATTCCAAGTGATGCATAGAAGTCACTGAGCCTTTTGTTCTTAAAGCATTTGAGGGGATACTAGCGGGATACTCGACAACATCAAAACCCTATCGAGTATACCTCAAGGAGAAAAGATCTGTTATGGAAAGTATTAACGTAACGTTTGATGAAATAGATCGAGTAGCTTCTGCACAAATCAGTCCAGAACCTCATGCAAACTTGATGCAGATTCATCAGGAAAATCTGTTGATCAGACGATTTATCGAGGCATGATAGGATCCTTGCTTTATGTTACATCCAGTCGGCCTGACATCATGTTCGCCACATGTCTTTGTGCTCGCTTTCAAGCTGAACCCCCCACCAAAGGAGTCTCACATGCTCGCTATCAAGAGAATTTTCAAATACCTCAAGGGAACTCCAAATCTAGGTCTATGGTACCCAATGGAGTCAAGCTTTGAACTCGTAGGATACACCGACGCCGATTACGCGGGATGCAAGCTGGACAGAAAGAGCACTTCTGGAGCCGCCCAATTTCTCGGGGGTAAACTCGTAAGCTGGTCGTCTCGAAAACAAAATTGTGTCTCAACCTCGACAGCAGAGGCAGAGTATGTCGCTGCTGCGAGTTGTTCACAAATTTTGTGGATGAGAACCCAGCTGCGAGATTTTGGCATAACATTAAATCGTATTCCCATTTTTAGTGACTCAAAAAGTACTATCGCTATAACAAGTAATCCGGTACATCACTCACGCACTAAGCATGTAGACATTAGATATCACTTTATCAAGGAACATGTAGAACAAGGCACCATCGAAATGCATTTTGTTCACACAGATCTTCAACTTGCTGACTTATTTACTAAGGCACTGGATGAAAAACGATTCCAGTTCTTGGTATCTACGTTAGGCATGTTGAACCGTAAGAGATGATCGATTGTGTCTACATGAACCTGATTTTGTGTAAATAGGTCACTTGATTTTCTCTCTATATGTTTTCATATGCATGTTGAAAATCCTATTATCATATCTAGGGGGAGTCTTGGAAAACTATGCACTAATCTAGGGGGAGTCCTATAAAAATTTATGCATAGATCTAGGGGGAGTTTTGAAAATTATGCACTAATTTTTCTTCAAATTGAAATGTACCGAAAAATCGTAGAATAGTCTTAAGTCAAAATTTGTCACATTCGATCGAAACTGGTCAAAATTTGTCACATTCGATCGAAATAGAAATATTCCGATATTTAAAATATAAACTCGTTTCGATCGAAACTGATAGTTCTAAATCCTTTTAAGATTTTACACCGCGAAACTGATCATCGCCCGAAACTATTTCGACTCGATCTAACAGAATTTTTAAATCATTTTGTAATTTCACACAGCGAAACTGACTATCGTCCGAAACCAAATCTAATCGATCGAAACTAAAATTTAACCCCTTTGCAATTTTTTCTCTCGGCGAAACGGAAACTCGCCCGAAACCAATTTCGATCGAAACTCTTCGCATATGTTTCGCCCGAAACTCAGTCTTTCTTCATCGACTCTCCCAAATCCACTTTCAAAATCTCTGCAATCGAACGCAAATCTCATCACTGTCCCACTCAAACTCAGTCGTTTCACGATTTTGCTGTTTAAAACTCACTATTGGTAAGGAATAACCTTCATTCTGCAGTTCTAAACTGATATTGTTTCCGTATTTTGCAGGATTCGTAGTTTAGGGTTTGAGTGAAATCGTTCGAATCGCCTTCACATTGCGTTTCGATGCAGAGTTCATTAGCCCGAAACTCATGCTTCGATTTCTAATTGGATTTTTCGGCAAAACACTTTTGATCGAAACTTGTTTTTATAATTTTACTATGATTTATAGGACTTTCGCCCAAAACTGGCTTTTTATTCTAACATGATTTAAATCATACTATTCTACAGTTTCGATCGAAACCAAAATGTAGGAACTATAATTTCCATCGCCCAAATTGATTACATTCGCCCGAATCTAAACCAACAATTCAATTTTGCATTACAATTGCTGAAACTGTCTATTAATTGAAACTTGCTTTAATTTCGTGCAATTCAGCACTTTCGATCGAAACTGTGCTTTCGATCAAAATTCTGTCAAAATTTCTCTAAGTCCCAATGTATTACAACAGTTGCTTTTGACTCATACATTACGTTATTGATCGACACGTGGTGTGTGAATGAAAAGTGCGACAAATAATAATTAAAACGAATACCTAATTACTATCACCGACGTGCGATAGGCAGTGGACCTATCGTTTGTAGTGCAGTAAAGTGAGTAAACGAGTATCGAACACAAGGAATAAATCAAGTACTAGTAGTGACCTATCGACTCGATATTTAGCCTAAACAAAATACGCAGATTGTTTTATGACTTAACCTAACAGATTACTTCTAACTCAACTAGAGATTCAAATAACACGCTTAAAACTGATACGAAGCTTCAGATAATAAAGATGTGCTCGGAATTCGAATCCCGCTAGGTGTTATCGACTAAGACAATAAAATCGTTCATACGTGATCTTGACTAGATCGCAGTAATTATCCTACCCGCTCGCGAGTTTGCTGTCGCCCTAAACGCTCGTCGGGATCTAAGATTCAGTAATTACTAATGGCGAGGATCGAGTATTTGCTTTCGCCCTATACTCGATTCCTATCTTCTACGAACGGCCTAAACGTTGTTTAGCTGTCGCCCTAAACGTTTTTCCATACGATTACTTTAACACATAGACATATTAAAGCAACGAAACAAATTCATAGAATGATAAATAGTCAAAACACATAGTCACGATAATTATAAATCTTAACTACGAAACATCCTAGCGTTCATCTAATTCCAAACACAAAGGGGAATTGGCTACGCATAATAGACGGGAAAACAACGAAAGAAATAAGGAAAAAAGGCGAAGAATTCATATTCTTGATATCCGGATGATCTGCGATGGAAGCGTCGATGATTCTTCGTTCTTTGTTCAATTGGACGTGATTTCGTCGATGATCCGTCTCTTGCGCTCCGGGACGCGATTCTGCGTTCTTATGTGCTATTTTCGTCTCTAGAGGGATTAGGATTGATCTCTGGTCGGCTCTGTCCTTTCTGGGTCGAATTTGGGCTTTTTATAGTGAAATTCGACACTGTCACGGCCTGGGACAAGACAGGTCACGGCCGTGACACTCTCGGGGCAAAAAATGAGCTCACTGCCGTCCGTCACGGCCTGGTGCAGTAGTGTCACGGCCGTGACCCCCTCAACAGCTTTGCGGCAGTTTCGTATTTCTCTCGGATGGAGGAGTAAACGATGTCCGATTGACCTGAAATTTTAACCATAGATAGAAGACTTGCCAATCTTGATTCTGACCAAAGTAATTCTTAATCCGAGGTCTGGATTGAGAGATATGAATTTTCTAATGCTGTTGTTGCTATGGGTCACGGCCTGGTGCAAGAAGTGTCACGGCCGTGACCATCTTCAGTCTAACTCTCTGCCAAGTGTCACGGCCAGGTGCACTATGTGTCACGGCCGTGACCTTCACCAGTTTTCATCGTTTTCGCGCCGTTTTGCCTCGTTTTCGCTCCTTTTAGCCCGAAACTTGTCCTAAAGCCTTATAATACCAAAACAAGCAGAAATAGGATTAATAAGTGCATAAAATGACTACGAAAACTCTATTATGAGCCAATTAAATACTATGATAAACGTACTACGATACGTTTATCAAACCTCCCCACACTTAAGCATTTGCTTGTCCTCAAGTAAATTAGAAATCAGAGAAGGCACAAATCAAGATAACGGCACGATTGTTCGCAATTTATCATCAAAGCTAGAAAGTACGAAACAGAATCAAGCGAGCAATCATGGACATCACACTAATGACTTGCACTTGTCGACCTAAACTTCATTCGCACTGCCAATCGAGACTCATACCTCACAGGGATTCACTCAAAATCACTCAGTGTATAGGCTAACATATAGTGAATCGCTCAATTCGTGCTCTAGTCTCACCCCTACCATAAACTTGCACTCTAATCGCATCTCTACTATTTAAAGTGGCAAGCATAAATCTGAGGATCTTTTCGGGTTGAAACGGGTCAAATAATAACGAAGCGATAAGCATATATACTGAACACGTAGTCTTAGAGCTAGGACACGTAAGCGAAAAATATCAAAGAACATAGCATGATTAAACCGACAGTCACATGCTTCAACATAAGACTCAATGTTCTCGCTCTGAAATCCTAGACTTTTCTGCCCGACCCTCTCGACTCAGTTCCCTTTCATTTTCTGCCCTTTCACCTTAGTTACACTCCACTTTTGTGCACTGCCCTTATTCCTTAAAACATCAAGGTTTGGCTTTTGTCGCAAAGAATACATCGTCACCACGAATGCCGTGTACCTAGGGATACTTATTACCAAAACCTATATCTTGCCAAAGGGTTATGGGCAGGCTTATGCAAGGGATCGGGTCATTTCAGAAAACGGTCAAGTAAGGGACGAGTCATTTCACGAATAGCAGAGAAGAACATCAAATCATACACTGAAACAGTAACTCTCAAGTTCGACTTCTGCTCTATTCTAATCAACTCGGGTTCATATAATCTCTAGAGGCTTATTCGGGTCAGTAGCTTTTATAATTCACGAGGTAAGCAAACAAATAGGCTCAGGCTCAAAGTGGCTAACTAAGGGGCTTAGTCATGGTAAGAAAAATTTGGCCCTGGACTTAATTCCTAATGCCCTATCATTTTCATACTAACGCACCAGAAATAATTTCAACACGCATCAAACAGGCAAGTTCTAGAGAGATATAGACTAGGCACGTCACACAACCAAGAAAATGAGCATAAGCTCGTCAGGCTCAACTCTCACAACGAAAAAGGGTTATGTGTACGAATCTCTCAAAGCAGCGCTATATCTATTCAAACAGACACGATTCAATCAATCATGCATATCCTAATTGCTCACAAAATTTCATGTCATGCAAACCAGCTTGAGATAAGCGCAAATAATCATGCCTGAGTTCAATAATTCATGCTTTTCTAACAAAATTGATAGCTAACGGACACCTCATAGAAAAAATATTTCACGTAAATTCTCAACCTAAATTTCCCTCCCCACACTTAAGACATACGTTGTCCTCAACGAAAAAATGAATAAAGAAAGGGAAAAGAAGGTTAAAAAGAACGGGACTCCCCTGACGAATAAGTTGGCGTGGTCGTGACTGGATGCGTGAAGGTCGCGGATCGTGACTCGTGATATCCTGACATAACTAAAAAGAAAATGAAACGTAAAAAGGAACTAGACATAGATGATAATAATAATAGTAGTAGTAGATTTCATATGCATCATATTCATAGGTAAATAAAAGAAAGTACTAGATAGATAAAACCTGGGTTGCCTCCCAAGTAGCGCTTTCTTTACCGTCATCAGCCGGACGTGCTTTCGTTCGCTTAGGGTGGCTGGAAGTCGAGGTACAACACCTCTTTTCTGCTTAAGTCTCCCTCGCCTACATCCATGTCTTGGAGTTGTTGCTTTTCGCCGGGCAGCGGTTTCAGCTCTAGTGGCGGTCGTTCCTCGACTGGGCTCTTGTCCTTAACTTCTTCATTGTTCTCCTCAACGGCTATAATGGGCTCGTCGTCCTTCTTCCCGCTCAACACCTGTGATAAACCTTGCACAGAAGACGAGAAATCATACTCACAAACATCCAAGTAGTAGCATCTATTATCGTACTCGCTACTCTTATTCATCGAGTCAGTCATATTAAACGTAACTTTCTCGCCATCTACATTCAAAGTCAATGTTCCGTTCCTAACATCTATCAGAGTCTCGCCTGTGGCTAAGAATGGTCTACCTAGAATTAATGGAATATTTTCATCCTCGTCCATCTCCAGGATCACAAAATCAGCAGGGATAACGAACTTATCGACTTTAACTAGAACATCCTCGATAACACCTAGGGGGTATTTTAACGATCTATCAGCTAATTGAATACTCATCCTAGTGGGTCGTGGTTCACCTAATCCTAAGCACTTAAACATGGAGTACGTCATCAAATTTATACTAGTGCCTAGATCAGCTAAAGCATGCTCAACTACTAAATCGCCTATCAGACAGGGAATAGTAAAACTCCCTGGGTCCTTGAGCTTTTTCGGTATCTTGCTCTGGAGTATCGCCGAGCACTCTCCTCGTAGGTGTACCATGGAGACATGTTCGAGCTTCCGTCGGTTCGTCAGTAAGTCCTTCAGAAACTTTGCGAAACTGGGCATCTGCGTAATAGCTTCAACAAATGGTAAGTTAATATGTAGTTCTTTGCACATACCCATAAATCTGCTAAATAGTGCCTCGTCTTTGTCCTTCAATCGTTCTGGATAGGGAACCTTCGGCTGGTACGGCCTCACTGGTGGTCTCGCATTCTCTTCCGCCTTTTCTTTTTCAGGTGCGACCTTCTCTTTTTCGGGTTCGACCTTCTCTTTTTCAGGTGCAGCTCCCCTCAACCGAGCTGGGTATGGGAGCTTTGGTTGATACGGCTTCACGAATGGTCGCGTCTTTCCCTCGTCATCCTTGACCTTCTTGACTCCGTCGCCCTTGCTTTTCTCCACTTCTGGCTCATCGTGGCCCTCGAAATCAACTTTCTCGTTTAAATTCTGCTTGGCGGAAGCTTCTTGTAATCCTCTCCCGCTCCTCAGGGTTACCGCATTGCAATACTCCTTGGGGTTTGTCTCGGTGTAGCTTGGGAGTGATCCTTGATTTCGGCCCGCCATTTGCTTTGCTAATTGCCCCACTTGCTGCTCCAACCTCTTGATCGAGGCGTCTGTATTCTGAGCACGGATGTCATTCGCCTCCATGTACTCCTCCATCTTCGTCATTCGGCTCTCGTGGGCTGCGGCGGTACTGCTGAAGTTCGTGAGGAGCGTCTTCATCATATTCTTCATCTCCCTCATGTCATCGGATCCTCTTGCGGGTCACCCCGTTTTGGAAACTAGACGGCCTAGGCTGAAATCCCGGCGATCCTTGCCCCTGGTTGTTCTGATTTCCATACGCCAAGTTGGAGTGTGCTCGAGGTTGGAAGCTTCGCTGGTCACATTGGTAATTCCCCATGTAATCTACGTGCTCCACCGACTGCCCAAGTTGGCATTCTGAGGTCTCATGGGCTGCGCCACAGATCCCGCACAGTGGTACGTAAAGGCGTTGCTGCGCTGGTGCGGTGGTCCTCATGGCGTTCACGGGCTGCGTCTGCCCGGCCTTGGGAAGTAGGGCTCCAATCACCGTCTGCAGCTGAGAGTTCGTCGCCGCGATCTGTTGCTGGAGCGCCTCAAATTTAGCATTCGTAGCCGTCTCCTCGCTCACGCCGAACACGCCTGGCGTCTTAATCCTCGTATTACCTCGCATGAAGCTGTTCCTCGAGTAGTCCTCGATTAAATTCCAAGCATTTGTAGCAGAGAGCTTCACGAGCCCTCCTCCTGCGGCTCCGTCTAACATGTGAACGGTCTGGTCGTTGAGCCCCTCGTGAAATCGGTTGATCTGAGCTGCCTTCGACATCCCGTGTTGTGGGCACCTCTTCAGTAGCGCTTTATAACGCTCCCATACCTCGTAGAGATTTTCTGAGTCCTTCTGGTGAAATAGTGATATCTCCGTCTTCAGCCTTAGAACCTTTGATAGTGGGAAGTAGTGGCCAATGAAGGCGGCTCGCATCTCTTCCCACGTGGTGATCGATCTGGGCGGCAACATCTCCAACCAGTCATTCGCCCTGAACTTCAACGAGAACGGGAATAGCATCAGCTTGATCGCATCGCCCGAGACACCGTTGATCTTGATGGTGTCGGTCACCGTCAAAAAGGCCTTCAGATGGGAGTAGGGATCGTCGTCGGGATTGCCTTCAAACTGGGCCATCTGGAAGATCATCTGAAGCCAAGAGTGCTTCAGTTCGAAATTGTTGTTCTCGATCGGCGGGATGACAATCGCCGACTCAATACCGCCTAGCACGGCATTCTTGAGGAGGTCCTGAAGTGATGGCTCCTCCTCTGGAAGGTGATGGACGGGCACTCGGTGGTCCGCCATGGTTACTTCCGTGTTTGGGCTTTCTACGGATGCCCCTACACGAGAGTATTGGGTTGACTCCTGCGAACTATCCTCTGAATAGCAAACTAAAGGATCCTGAGAGCTGGTGGAAACTCCTTCGATACTGTACTTAAGCTTCCTTCGCAACTTTCGCTCAAATCCGGATCTGCGTCGACGATGGGACCCGATGGATGACTTCGGGTCATTCACCGCTGAATCGTACCTTCAAGACGTGTAAACAAAAATTAGCAAGGAAATAAACGAATACGTCGAAAATAATACGAGACTAATAATCACGTAGGAAAACAAATAACGAAGTTAACACAAATGACGCAACTAGCAAAGACAAAGAAAACGTCAAAATAAAAGTGGCTAAATTACCGAACTACGGTGTTCCTAATATCGACTTATTCCCCGGCAACGGCGCCAAAAACTTGATCGACACGTGGTGTGTGAATGAAAAGTGCGACAAGTAATAATTAAAACGAATACCTAATTACTATCACCGACGTGCGATAGGCAGTGGACCTATCGTTTGTAGTGCAGTAAAGTGAGTAAACGAATATCGAACACAAGGAATAAATCAAGTACTAGTAGTGACCTATCGACTCGATATTTAGCCTAAACAAAATACGCAGATTGTTTTATGACTTAACCTAACAGATTACTTCTAACTCAACTAGAGATTCAAATAACACGCTTAAAACTGATACGAAGCTTCAGATAATAAAGATGTGCTCGGAATTCGAATCCCGCTAGGTGTTATCGACTAGGACAATAAAATCGTTCCTACGTGATCTTGACTAGATCGCAGTAATTATCCTACCCGCTCGCGAGTTTGCTGTCGCCCTAAATGCTCGTCGGATCTAAGATTCAGTAATCACTAACGGCGAGGATCGAGTATTTGCTTTCGCCCTATACTCGATTCCTATCTTCTACGAACGGCCTAAACGTTGTTTAGCTGTCGCCCTAAACGTTTTTCCATACGATTACTTTAACACATAGACATATTAAAGCAACGAAACAAATTCATAGAATGATAAATAGTCAAAACACATAGTCACGATAATTATAAATCTTAACTACGAAACATCCTAGCGTTCATCTAATCCCAAACACAAAGGGGAATTAGCTACGCATAATAGACGGGAAAACAACGAAAGAAATAAGGAATAAAGGCGAAGAATTCATATTCTTGATATCCGGATGATCTGCGATGGAAGCGTCGATGATTCTTCGTTCTTTGTTCAATTGGGCGTGATTTCGTCGATGATCCGTCTCTTGCGCTCCGGGACGCGATTCTGCGTTCTTATGTGCTATTTTCGTCTCTAGAGGGATTAGGGTTGATCTCTGGTCGGTTCTGTCCTTTCTGGGTCGAATTTGGGCTTTTTATAGTGAAATTCGACACTGTCACGGCCTGGGACAAGACAGGTCACGGCCGTGACACTCTCGGGGCAAAAAATGAGCTCACTGCCGTCCGTCACGGCCTGGTGCAGTAGTGTCACGGCCGTGACCCCCTCAACAGCTTTGCGGCAGTTTCGTATTTCTCTCGGATGGAGGAGTAAACGATGTCCGATTGACCTGAAATTTTAACCATAGATAGAAGACTTGCCAATCATGATTCTGACCAAAGGAATTCTTAATCCGAGGTCTAGATTGAGAGATATGAATTTTCTAATGCTGTTGCTGCTATGGGTCACGGCCTGGTGCAAGAAGTGTCACGGCCGTGACCATCTTCAGTCTAACTCTCTGCCAAGTGTCACGGCCAGGTGCACTATGTGTCACGGCCGTGACCTTCACCAGTTTTCATCGTTTTCGCGCCGTTTTGCCTCGTTTTCGCTCCTTTTATCCCGAAACTTGTCCTAAAGCCTTATAATACCAAAACAAGCAGAAATAGGATTAATAAGTGCATAAAATGACTACGAAAACTCTATTATGAGCCAATTAAATACTATGATAAACGTACTACGATACGTTTATCAGTTATCTTTCCAAGCGTTGTAATGGTTGGATCCTACTAATCGTTTGGTATTATATTACAGATATGTTAAAATGGTGCGACATATTGATGAGGTCTTTGCTTCAAAGAACTGGGCACAGAGAACACCCAACAACTTTCAGCTTGACTTTGACAACACCTCGTGCCCAGATCCTGTTATTCTCAAAATCCTAGCAAACCATCTCTGAAAGCAGCCCTAATTATCAACGAGGTTGTCCCGGAAGTTTATGTCCAACAATTTTGGTCCACCCTTCAAAACCCAACAAATAACCCAAAAACAACCCGTCTTTCCGCTAGAATTGACAACACCATAGTAGCCTTTACCCCAACCATTCTACGCTCCATAATAAACCTACCATACTCACTACTATATGATCCCCATCCCTCTAACGATGACCTAATCCGGGACTTCATATTCATGGGCCACAAACCAAACGCCAAAACACCATTCACCTCCCTGGCTTCACGGCCAAAGACATTCCTGGACCCTGGCGGACCCTCTTTCTAATTGTCAACAAATGCCTCGCGCCGAAGCATGCTGGGTCAGACAAATGCAACCACAAGATCATGCTGATCTTCCATGGAATAGTCTTCAACAAAAATTATGATGTCGCAGAACTAATCTGTACGGACATCCTCGATCAACTACGATGGCGAGGTCCCGGATCCACGAAGCCAGTAATTCCTTACCTACGGTGGCTCCCTGTCATCGTCCAACACTTCGTGGATCTTTATCCCGAAATAGAGCCTCGACCCAGGACCGAGGGATATCAATCTCCCAAACTCATCAAAATACAATCAACAAAGAGCAAAATCGATCAGGAGGCCATGATTATACCTGATTCTCTACTTCAACTTCTTGATCCCACTACCCCGGAGCTCCTCAAATACCTTCGAGCCAACAACCTCGACGATATTCCCATGGTTCAACACATCCCAGTTAAACCTAACCCAGGGACAAGCCAATCCTCACAGCCAAATGTAGGTCTGGGAAGCACTTCATCCCCAAAACCAAAACAAAAGAGAAAATCTAAAGGGGATGACAGAGGTAGTCAACGGAAATGGCGTGCAAAACAGAAACACGACCGTCTTCCTTAGCCCACTAGTCCACAAACAAGTCAGGCCGAACCAATAGGTGCAGGGGACGACTTTGTCTTCCCCCGAGTAGAAGTCGCGACATCAGGTCCAATCGCGCAAAATACCCTCACCAGCCACTCAATCATCTCCCAACAGATGGTTGTTTCAGATACTCACGAGGTGCCATGTCATTCATCACCACGTCGCTCGGAGGGGGTTGATGCATCAAGCAGTCCTCAGCCTCAGACTGCACCTTCCTTGACCACGACTAGTCTAGTGCCCTCACCATCCATAATTTTCCATTTTCAAGGACTCTTAGTCTAGTTTTTGCACCTCTAGATCTTAGTGATCTAGGCAGAATGCTCCACAATGTCTCTGTAGTAGAGTCTAGTACAGAACAGAGCGGAAGACCCAACGTAGTCAACATCACAGCAGCTACGGAGTTGGGCCATCGATCTGAGCTTGTTTCAGCATTGATGTCAACGGTGCGCCTGAGTGGCCCGGTCCTTCAAGTCCTGTGTAAACAGGCGGCACATCAGTCCCTTCCATTGATGTTGTGATGACGAAACGTCTCCGTGACTCCGTCAGGTTATTTTCCTCGTTCGTGACGGAGGCAAGGCTGAACGATCGCCTAGCGGAGTTCGCACAAGATCTCGAGGACACCATCATGACCCAAGTGTACAGCGCAATTGGGACCTCCTCTCGAGACAAAGGCAAAACCCCCGTCGCCGAAGAACCATCTCATACCGATCCTTCCCCTGATTCTGAGGAAGGACCGTGGAATGTTCCAATCTCGGAACTCATCGACGTTCTGCTGGCCAGACTCCGCATTGCACCAAAGCTCACCGACTATGAAGCGGAGGTTCTGAGACGTCTTGAAGTTCCGTTCACATGTCGAGGTGAGGCCGGGGGATCAAGACAACCACGTGACGATCCTGACGGTGAGGATCGTCCCGAGGGGGAGAAGACACGAGAGACAGGGCCTCAGCCTCCTCAACCTCAACAGCCGCAGCCTAGAGTCACCCAAACACCTACTAGAACAAAACCACCCACACCCACACAAACAAAAAAATCTACTCGAACTACCAGCAAAACAACCCAACCGACCTTCTCACCAGCCATGAGTTTCTCATCGCCTAGCCTCACAAACCCAAGAACCTCCTCCGATCCTCCATCCTTACCTACTCTTTCCCTTCAGACAAATGAACCGATCATATCTCTCGAAACACTTTACAACCCACACAGCGGTAGAAAAATGCATCTTCAACGACGACTCGTTAACAAAGTCGATGCATCTAGCCTTGGCCAGGGCTTACTGGACAATGCCAGATACTTCTTGAGGCAAACATTAGCCTGGTCCTTATAGACGATGATGAACTCGAGGAAGGTGAAGACTACGAATCAGACATTCCAGAACTTCCCTAGCTTCTCAAACGCGTCGTCGTCAATGAGGAGTGCCCCCCCTCGAAGTCGAAGCTAGGAGAAGAACAGAAGCTACCGTGGGAAAATGTCAAAGTGATCGCTCCATATCAAGAAGAGATACGGAGAAGAATCTGGAGGAAGGAAGATATGATCAAGAAGTTAGACGAGCTTGATCTAAGAGGCCTAACTCATCTCCCGAGACCAACCGCTGTACGATACCTGCTCTCTCTTTGTAGAGGGCTTGTGTGGAGAGGAAAAGATACTAACGTTGACAATCTTAGAAGAGAAGAGGAGGAGGAAAAAGCTAGAATCAGCAAAATCTTGGGAGTACGGCGAGGTCGTCTCGACTTCTATGAATATCCTATCTACAAAGTGCAGCGAGAAGATGGAACGGTTCGAGGAACTGACTGAAGGCGATCTCTCCTACATTAGAGGTGAAGACGTTGATCAGATACTGGGAAGCTTCAGATTTCTTGGAACACTCCAAAATCCAGACTTAAAAGTAGGATACGTTGCTCTTAAGCGATTCATGATGCGCCAATCAAGTTCACTTCGACTCACGATCTTCAAATGGCAGTAGAAAGCAACATGAAAAGGGTGAATCTCACAAAGCCATCCCTCGAAGTCCCCGACCCAAGTCTTGGTGAAGGCCACATAATCAATGAAGACAACGATCCATCAGTGGTCTACTTCAACTAAAGGGAGAAAAGAGGCTGATGAAAACATCCGAGATTGCCAAATTCAGTGATGGAGCGCTGCTGATTATTCGGAGCAAACTCGAAAGGATTCTGGAGCAGCTAAGGTTCGAAGAAGCAGAAGTCCAGGAGAAGTACGAGAAGCTGATCATCATCTCAGATCGAATATCCTTACGAAGAACGATACTATCATACGAGTTCAGACTTGGACTCAGGAAATCGGTCTATGCTGTGGAGAAACCCAAGAAGAAGAAGACACCAAGAACACCAAAGCGAAAAGGATGCTAAGGGGGAGATTGTTAGGAATATTTTGTAGCATCCTTTAATTTATGTAATCTTGGGTTTATATGTGTTTAATTAATGGGTTGTTGTAGTTCGGGGTGACTTAGAATATTAGTAAGAGTTTGGGACCGGGCTTTAATATACCAAATACTTGTGGTATATAAAGCCCCAACTTACCCTAATTAGGGTTTTATCAAAAGAACTCAAAAGGTAAGCCAGCTTGTACTTTTCCATAGAAATACACACACTAACACGCACTCAAGGTGTTCTTCATGTTTTACACATTAAGTCCTTTCTTTTGATCCTTGTTTGGTAATAAAAAGGGCCAACAAGTGCTCGAAGATCCCATACCATGACCTGTGAGAGGTTTAAAATGCTCTTCCGGGGAAAGTACTTTGTAGCGCCAGATAGGGCACAGAAGCTGAATACTCAAACATGGAGGGATGTCGGTGAGGGATTACATTCGCAAGTTTGAACAGCTATCAAGGTTAGCACCACATGTGGTGGCTACTGATGAGCTGAAAATTGAGCGTTTCGTGGAAGGCCTTAAACCCGAGATCTTCCAGAGCTTTAGCATGTATGACTCGAAGGAAAGACTTATGCTCGCATTGCCGAGCGAGCGATCCTGGCCGTGAAAGCGGAGACCAGGATTTCAAAGGTGCAGGAAGCAAAAAAAAGGGTTGGGGAACAGCAAGGAGGAGGAAGCTAGAAGCGCCAGTTCTTTGGCAAAGGCCCGAACAACCGAGGAAATCAACAGGGCTAGTAGAATTGGCGACCGAGGCCGAATCAGGGGCCGAGAAACATTCCAAACCGACCCCCGAACAACCGGACCCCGAACATTGCGTCACAATATCAATAGTGCGGACGCTACCACCACAGAGTGTACTTTGGAGGGAGGCCCAATGTAACCCCGCAGTCGGTGCAGGTAGATGGGGCATTATGCCAGGAACATCCAGGAGGGTGCGCCCCAAGGTCCAAACCAACCACTCATCCGACCTCCACCGGTGCCAGCTCGGGTTTTCACCCTGACAAACGAGGAAGCGAAAGCCAACCCGATAGTGGTGACGGTACGTTGAAATTTGCCACGTGCCTACTTCGATTTTGATCGATTCTGGTGTCACACATTCATTTGTGTCGGCTAGTTATGTGGCTAGGGCAAGAATCTATCCCACCCAATCTAAGTGTAATTTCATGGTGTCTCTACCTCACGGAGATCCAACTAGGACCACCTAATAGTAGAAAATTGCCCGGTGAATATAGAAGGTAGAAACTTGAATGTAGATTTAATCTTGAGCCCGATGAATGATTACGACATCATAATTGGGATGGATTGGCTCTCGAAATACGGGGCCATGATCGATTGCTCTAAGAAGCTAATGAGTTTCCTATTAGCCGAGGGAGACGAGTTTGTATTCTCGGGAAAAGCAAATAAAAATAAAGTCGCTCAAATATCTGCTCTGAGGGCTTAGTGGCTTCTAAATTCTGACTGCGAGGCTGTCTTTGTGTTCACAGCGAACGCAGAGGAGTCCCCTCTACCTAACTCGGGGGGTGCCACATTAAACGAATACCTTGATGCGTTTCCCGATGACCTTCTGGGTTTACCATTCGATCAGGACATCGAGTTCACAGTCGATGTGGTGCCCGGGGCAGCCCCAATATCAAAAGACCCGTACCGGTTAGCTCCAAACGAATTACGGGAGCTAAAGGAGGAACTACTGCATAAGGGATACATTCAACCAAGTTTCTCGCCAAGGTGAGCGTCGGTATTGTTTGTAAGAAAGAAGGATGGGTCGATGCAATTGTGTATAGATTATCATGAATTAAATAAGATCACAATTAAGAATAAATACCCGTTGCCGAGAATTGATGACCTGTTCAATCAGCTGCAAGGGGCAACGGTATTCTCGAAGATCGACCTGCGTTGTGGCTTCCACCAATTGAAAATCCGTGAAACGAACGTCCCGAAGAAGCGTTCGTCATGAGGTACGGCCATTACGAATTTTTTGTCATGCCTTTTGGGCTGACGAACGCCCCAGCTGCCTTCATGGATTTAATGAACAGAGTTTTCAAGAAATTCTTGGACCGGTTCGTTATTGTCTTTATTGACGACATCCTCATTTACTCTAAAATGAAGGAAGAACACGAAGAGCATCTGAGAACGGTCCTAGGGATTCTGCAGGAGAAACAGTTCGCAAAGTTCAAGAAGCGCGAATTTTGGTTGGAACGAGTGGCATTTCTGGGACACATCGTATCTGGAAATGGAATTTCGGTGGACCCAATTAAAGATAGATAATTGGCCGCAGACACTCCCACCGAAGTACGGAGCTTCTCGGGCTTGCTGGATATTATCGGAAGTTCATCAAGGATTTCTCCAGTATCGCCTCAACGCTTACTAATCTGACTAAGAAGAATGTCCCGCTCAAGCGGACGGAGACCTGTGAGAAAGTTTTCAGGAGCTGAAGAAAAGACTGACGACCGCTCCGGTCTTAACAATACCTTCGGAGACCGGAGGATTTTCATTTTATAGTGATGCCTCGAAGAATGGCTTGGGATGCGTACTCATGTAGAATGGGAAGGTTATTGCATATGCCTCCCGACAGTTGAAGGAATATGAGAACTACCCCACGAACGATCTGGAACTAGGAATGGGGGTCGGGCCTAGACCCGGACCCGCTTGGACCCGACCCTAATGGGCCGGGTATTTTCAGAATAAACGGGTTATGGTCCGGGTAATTGAATTTACTTCCTCTACCCGGCCGGGTCTGGGTCGGGTCGCGGGTTTAGTGGGACCCGACCCCGATATATTATTAATTAAACTTTTCTATATAATAGATACATCTAATTAGGGTTTGAGTTTCTTGGTTCATTTCTACGGTTCTACTTCTTCATTTCACGAGCTTCATGAGTGTGACCGCATCCCACACCACCAGCCACCTACACCACCTGCGACCACCTAATCTGCCACCGGAGACCATCTAAGCCACCACCTGCGACCACCACCGCCAGCGACACATCACCTCACCAGCAACGACCACCAAACCTGCGACGAGACACCACCTGCGACCACTACCTGGAACCAGCAACGACCGCCACCACCTGCGACCACCTCACATCATATCTTGCGACTAGACAAGTAAGCGATTTGGATTATAATTGTTTGGGCATTTGTTAATTGTCTGGGCATTTATTAATTTTGTAGATCTATGTTAATTGTAAGCGATTCGGAAAATATGTTAATTGTATGGGCTTCATAGTTCATCGTACAGTGCTGTTTTATCTCTTTAATTGTCTCGGCATTTGTTAATTTTATAGATCCATGTTTTTCTTGATGGGTTTGTTCGTACAAAATAAAATATGTTATTTTCTTTTATAGATGGAAGCCGAAGGAGGGATAATTCTCGATCTCAACCATCCGTTAATGTTTTGAGTTTGATGTTGATGATGAATGGTTTTGTCAATTACTTGTTTTTTGTTATCTATTTGAAGTGGGAAAAAATTGTTTGAAAAGGTCTATTTAGGCAGGTCTGGCGGGTAAGGCGGGTCTTACCTGGTTATTTCGGGTCTCGGGCTGGGGCGGGTCTGACCGGGTCGAGTCGGGTAACGGGTCCTACCAGACCCGGTCCAGACCCCAGCCCGTTGCCATCCCTACAATCACAAGAGCCTAAATTATTTCTTCACCCAGAAGGAATTAAATATGAGGCAGCGACGATGGCTCGAACTCGTGAAGGACTACGACTGTGTAATCAACTACCACCCTGGCAAAGCCAACGTAGTCGCAGATGCGTTGAGTCGTAAGGCCATAAATGTAGATTTGTGCCAGCTCGGATAGGAAATACTTAACTACGGGGAAGTCGAGGCAAGACTGGCAGCGTTAACCCTTAAACCGACACTGCTAGATCAGATACTCGAAACTCAAAAGAATGACGAACTATATCCGAAAATTCGAGGAGCACAGAATGAAGAGGTCCCGTCAAATCCGAGGAGACGGAGGTTTAACGTACAAAGACCGCCTTTGTGTGCCAGATAACGAGGATATACGTCGATCGATAATGACGGAAGCACATGCTACGACTTATTCAGTGCACCCCGGTGCAGGGAAGATGATTCGAGATTTACGGAATAATTATTGGTGGCCGGAAATGAAGAAAGACATTGCTGCTTTCGTGAATCGATGTCTGACCTGCCAGCAGAATAAAAGCAGAACATCAACGATGGGCGGGAATGTTGCAGCCGTTGACGACTCCCGAGTGGAAATGGGATCACATTACGACGGAGTTCGTAGTCGGTCTTCCGAAAACTGTAAAGGGTCACGACGCCATTTGGGTAATCGTTGATCAGTTGACTAAGTCTGCTCATTTCCTACCAATTATCGCAACGTTCACCATGGAGAAATATGTTGAAGTCTATATTCAGGAAATAATTCGACTCCATGGGGTCCCGATTTCAATCTATCAGATCGGGACTCGAGATTTCTGTCCAACTATTGGATGAGCTTACAGAAGGCTATGGGGACGAAATTGCTCTTCAGCATGGCTTATCATCCCCAAACGGACGGACAATTGGAAAGGACGATCCAGACACTCGAAGACATGCTGCGAGCTTGTGTACGGGATTTCAAAGGGAATTGGAGAAAATACCTCTACTATCGGGATGGCGTCGTACGAGGCATTGTACGGACATAATGTCGTTCCCCAGTTCATTGGGACGAAATCGGCGAAAGAACGTTGCTAGGTCCCGAAATGATTCGAGAAATGACTGAAGCTATTAACGGCCCAAAGCCGACAGAAACGTTACGCCGATAAGAGACCAAGGCCGTTAGAATTTGCGGAAGACGATTGGGTGCTTTTGAATATATCAAGGGTGTGAAGAGATTTGGACGAAAAGGGAAGTTGAGTCCGAGGTATAAAGGTTCTTTCAGAATTTTGAAACGAGTTCGCGAAGTTGCTCATCAACTGGAATTGTTGGCGTCCTTAGAACAAGTCCATGACGTTTTCCACGTGTCAACATCACGGAAATACGTTGCGTACCCGAGTCACGTGCTAAGAAGGAAATGACTCAGCGCTTGAAGCTAGACTTGAGTTACGAAGAACAACCAGTGGAAATATTGATGCGAGAAGTGAAGCGACTCCGGAATAAGGATATCCGTTAGTTAAAGTGTTGTGGCGAAACTAATCGGTAGCTACGTGGGAGTGAGAGGACGATATGAAGAATCATTACCCAGAGTTGTTCTAGACGACCAAAATTTCGGGGACGAAATTTCTATAAGGGGGGATGTAATACCCGTAAAATTCAAAACGGGGTTTAGGATGTAATTAGCATTGTAAATCTTCGGAATTAATGGAAATAGAATTCGAATGGGCTCAAATGAGGATATGTCCAAATGAGAAAGTCCGGCCCAAATATATTATACCTTGGTTAAATGGCCCAACCTAATAGCAATTCCATGGGTGGTAAATGCTAAGGAATTAAACACCAAATGGATTTAATGTTGGCCCAAATAATTTAGAGATAAGTATCAAGCCTTCCTTAACCATAATGCAAAGTACACCCTCGATTTTTGGGCTAAGCAAAATCATTTAAAGTCAAAGAAACAAACGTGAAACAAGGGAGCGAAAAATAAGGAAAGAAAAGAAAGAAGAAAGAAGAAGACGAAGAGACGAGCAAGAGTAAGGTTATTTTTGGCAAGATCACCACCATTAAATCATCAAAACAAAGCTTAAGGAAGTGAGGTATGTGGATTTTCACCTACAACACATAAAATATCTTTGGAAAATTTCGAAACTTGGGTGATAGCCATCCAAGTTCGAAAAATGATGGATTTCTTTGTACTATGTGGTTGTGGTAATTATTGTTCGATGTTATGAGTTTCGCTTAAACCCAAAATATGGCTTTTTGTTTGAATATCCATGCGTATGTGCTTACGAGATTTATTCGAGTTGCATTGAGAGCGTGAAGAGAATTTCCAGAACATAGGGTTTTAGCTTAGTTCTTTAACTGTATGAGTTTACGAGTGGAAATAGAAATTTTGAGGTGACACTTAGATTGTTAGTTCACGGGCTAGATACTATCGCGAATTGCGAGGCAAGACGGGCCGAAAAACTAGTTCGCGGGTCTATAGGTTTTCGACATGTGAGAGATAGTGGGTTACGCTGGCCAATTATTTATTTTCGCAGGCTAGGAATTCGCGTATTGTAAGAGATGAGTGTTATTTCATGGGACGGAATTCGGGCTCATCCCGAGGTGCAAAACCGTCGGTGATGTGATTGCGATTTGCGGAATCATAGCGACCTGGCAGGGCAATTGCGTGATCGTCAAAATGCTGCCAGTGTGTGCTACCGCTGGTATGGCTTGATTGCCATTTGCTCGCGGGGGTGTCGAGTCTAGCCTAGGGCCCTTATGTGTAGGATGTGGGAGCGAGCGTGCGTTGCATTTTATCATGTGGTGAGGTGTCGGCAGTGGGGATTGTGTGCATGCTGCATTGCATGAATTCACCTACCGGGCAATCGCTCATGTTTTTTATGTATTGTAGGTAACAATGAGTACGGCGTCGATGGACGTCGGGACTAAGTAGCGGCTGGTAGAGGTGACACCACGGACTTTTGAGGGCGAGAGCGGTACATGGATGCGACCTGTGGAGCGACATAGTATACTTAGTATTATTGGGGCTTCAGCCCATGTAAAGATATCTTTTGTAAAACAATATTTATGATATGTAAAATATTTTATTTAAAAAGTTTTTTTGTTAAATGGGCTTACGTGGCTTTCGTTGCGGAAATCCGCCAACTATTTTACTTTGAAAAGTAAGGTTGTTACAAAAAATATTCCAAGTCCAACGGACGTAGTCTCTTCTAACACCCAAACGAATTTTCCGGGCTCAAAAGTTTTCCGTTTAGACAACATTTTTACAAATTTTGAAAGCAAATCCACACACGTCTTAACGATCGACTTATGACGTTATTGACACGTTATAGAAAAAGTTTATAGTAACATATTCGAAGTTTTCGACATCACTTCAAAACTTTTCGGTGTATACCAAAAAGTTTTCGGCGCTTAAAATTTTTGAAACTTCACCGTTTTTCACAAATACTAAAGCATTTCGGTACAACTTCTTCAAAACCCAAAAATTCTTCAAATCTACAAAGCGCGTCAACGATCACATAGCCAACGAGCCACTTAAGACATATTAGGCACACCATAGACAAGGTTTTGGTAATTTTTCCGAAGTTCTTGAAATCCTTTCTAAACTTTTGTACACACCAAAAATTTTCAACAGTCATAAATTTTTAGGAACTTCACCCTATCTTTCAACAAAACCAAACTTTCGGAACTGAATTTTCGAAAGACATTTTAATATGTCAATATTTTTGAAAGAAATCATATGCTCAAGCTAGAGACGAGAAATTAAAGCGTAATGTAATTGAGCTAGAAATCATAAGAAATGAGTGGAATGTACTCTGTCGACAATATGAGATTGCCCTAAAACACCGCAATAACTATTTCACTGGGTTATTCCTGTAGAGCAAATTATTGCGAAACTACGACGACCAAAATTGTTCTTCGGCGACTATGGGGGAAAACCGTTTACTCATTGAAATTACACTAGAAAAACCCTAAATTTTCGGTGCTCGCAACTGTGCAGGACTTGCGTTGCAAGCGCCGGAGCTGACAATTGTGTGATTCCGATACTCGAATGTCCAATGGCTACAATATTCTCACCCGTGAGTACTCCAAGATTCATCAGCTGTAAACACCATAGATCCTTTTAATTTACTTTATCAAATTCTGTTTCAATCTTTTGTACGCTATCTCCCATGTTCTTAGTTTATGTTAATTTGGTTGAAATGCGATTATTCTGGATGTTAGAACTTGACATCGTAGATGATTTGAGTAGTCTGAAATTTGTCTATGAATCTGCCGGTTTCTGGGCGGATGTCCGTACGTGGCAGATTTGGTAGTTTCTTATGTTCAAGCGAGCTTATCAATTAATTGCATCCCAACACTGTATATGCTTAAAGCTCTTTTGTGTTAGTCAGTGATCAATGAAACTTATATCTGCAACAATTTGTGGCTTTAGCTCTCATTCTACTTGTCTGTCTTTTTCTTGACCTGAACGTCCGAAACAGCGACAATTATTCAATTGCCCACGACCGTGTTGAAGTTCTTTGATGAATAACCCACAAGTGCTAGCGTTGCTGTCTAATATATTGAAGTCCCTAGCCAGTTTTTCCTATATGTTTTTTTTTTAATTTTCCGGAATTGTAGAGCTCAAAAATCTGTGCTTGCGTAGTCGGGTTTTCAAGCTGATGTAAGAGCTCTTCAAAAGCTCTTGGCAGCGAGGCACTTGGTGTGTCGCTGTACTGTAACATTTACAGAACTGAGAATATCTTTCTTCCCCTTGCAAGCTTTTGTGTTATGTGTTCGTCCACCAGAGTTGATGATATGGTCTGTGAGATCTGACTTGTGCCAATTCATTGAAATAATCAATCTATTTGTCTTTGCGGTAATAAATCCATCTTCCAGATCAGATGATTGGTTTGGTATACTTCTAGATAATATTATGTATGATTAATAGTTGATATCTCATCGATGGTGCATTTACACTTTGTTAAGACCTAGGTGTTGTGTCTGTAATTGCACTCGGTCAATTCCGATATGACTCCTATGATATAGAATTAAACGTCATGTCGTCCTTATTCAATTTATTAACTGTTTCCAATTTTCTCCACAAGTTCATCCTTAAGTATTAATGAAGGTAATTTCTGAAAGAACTGAGATCTTATTTATACAGTTCTTGTCATTTGTGCAGTATAATCTTCTTAATGTCTACATTTTTCTTTTGTTGTTGGGCTTCAGCTTTATCAGCACCAACATAACAAGCAAATGAGCTGCCTTGTATTACAAGCGTTTCTTCCCATATTTTGCATTCAACGTCTTAGGTGGCCTTGATAGTGAAGGTAAACTTCTAGTCCATATCCTTGTGTTCCTGCTGACATAATTAACTTTGTTTTTTTCTTAAATATTTGTCTGAAGGCAAGGGATGCGTCTTCACATATGATGCTACTGGATCTTACCAAAGGGTTGGGTTGGGTACAGCTCCCAAGGTTCTGGTGCTACACTGATAACACCATTTCTGGACAACCAACTCAAGTCTCCAAGTCCCCTTCTATTGCCTGCTAAGGTTTAATCTCAAAAACAGTCCCTTTAGATAACAATGTATTTTTGCTGTATGTCAGGACCCGTCGTCCCGCCCTCGTATTCCGTTCTAATCCTAAGTATCTCATGCTTTATTATCGGATAAAAGCGTGAAAATGCGAATAAAATTTTTCCTTTTAAACTACGTGCGGAAATCTTATACACATGTCAAAAGAATGTTCGCAAATCGTTCTACAATTCATCGTAGTCATGTCTATACAGAAGACAAGTGTGTGTGTGTGTGTGTGCAGCCAAAAAGCTTCCTATGCGCCCGGCCTTCACAGGTCGTCATCCATACACACACTCCCACCTCAAAAGCAGGCGGATAGCTTCAAAAGATCGGCCTCGCATAAGGATCGGATCACGTACCGTGATCGGCAGAACCTACAACACGTAACGTAAAGAATGAGCCACCGAGGCTCAGTAAGCAGAAATTATGCATGTATGCACGTGTCCTAACGAACGACAATCCACGCCTTCGTTTTCTAGTGCTCATACTCTTTTTCTCATACTCGTACTCCTTTTCTCACACTCTTACTTCACACGGGCCCTCGGCTTTCAATCCCACTATGCGCCATCTTATAGAGATCTCAAGTGTGGAGGTTCACACACTAGAAGGTCACCCGAAGGAATCTTCCCTTACTCAGTGTGGCCTCCACGCGAGCGCTTCTCACTGGTAGCCAACACCGAGGCCACTAACCCCGGAGGTCACCCGAAGGAATCTTCCCTCCGGGTGGTGCTTTACACGCTAGAAGGTCACCCGAAGGAGTCTTTCCTTGCTCAGCGTGTGCCCCGGGCCGCATCCACCAGGTTGCATCTCCCGCATACGGGGCATTTTCCCCAGCCTCTTATACAGGCCTTATAGCTTCATTCGCCTTACTGGCTGCATAGGGGAAGCCGTGACTCTTCATTCGAGTCGACACAGACGCCAATATCGGCGAATATACATCGCACACTGGCGATCTTATGCACGCTCATACCTCGCGTCTTATACACTACGCATGCGTGCAAATGCTTATGCCATGCTCATGTACATATTCTAATCATGCCATCATGCACATAATTTGATCGTATCATACGTACACATCTCATACAAAAATCACGAGCACGTAATTCACATAATTGGACGCAGGCAGGTTACGTGTCGTAGTTGAACTTCGACTTACCTGGAGTCCGTAGATTAACTGCTACTGGTTCGGCGAAATTCCTAATTTTCGACCTTAATCATAAAATTATTATGCCAGTACATTATCTAAAATATTTGTTATCTATGTTCTTGACAAGTGTTGAAATATTTTCCTTAATATTGTATGTAAAGGTCTCGACATTACAACGTGCTTAGCATTAAAATTGATCTCGACATTTGTATGTGTAAGGATTCGACATTTGGGCTATTTAAGGATCTCGACATTGATATCGAGGTTGATCTCGATATTTGTACAATAGGGATCTCGACATTTTTCATTAGCTCTCGACATTGTCCTCTATTTCGACATCCTATCCAGTTCGACATTCGTTTCGGAAATGGTTTCGACATTTTCAGGATAGCTCTCGACATTTTAAAGAAAATCTCGAGCTATTGTTATCAAAGTAATTCTCGAATTCAAACTAAATCTCGGCATGGGGATAAATCTCGGGTTTAATTAAACACACAACCATGCCATGTACTTCGACATTGAACAAAAGTCGACATATATTTTAGCATGGTTCTCGACATTTCTTATATTTAAATGTCGATACAATGAGTGAATCTTCGAAATTCAACTCGATATAATCACAAGGATTTCGACATATATATTATATTTAACGATCTC
The DNA here is from genome assembly GCA_027422505.1 of Craterostigma plantagineum. NCBI lineage: Eukaryota > Viridiplantae > Streptophyta > Magnoliopsida > Lamiales > Linderniaceae > Craterostigma > Craterostigma plantagineum. The sequence continues at coordinate 120,182 of JAPQWV010000922.1, forward strand.
GACATTTTTCCTAGCTTCGACATTTTACGTTGCCTCTCGACGTTTTACTCGACATTATATTTATCATTCGACATTTACTTGAGTACCCCGACATTATTCTTCGACATTTTTACTTATCCTCTCGACATCGCCTTCCGATATATGAAACAGAAAATGTCGACATAAATTCAACATAAGTCTCGACATATTTCCTAACAAGGTTTCGACATTTTTCCTTGGCATGATTTCGACATTTTTCCTTAACATGGTTTCGACATTTTTTCTTAACATGGTTTCGACATTTTCCTTAATATGGTTTCGGCATTTGTACCTTGGAATATCTCGACATTTTGAAGGTCTCGATATTTTGTGCTCAACCCGACATTTCTTTCCAAGTAGAAGGACTCGACATTTTACTCGACATTGATCTCGACTTGAATATCGACATTTATACAATGGATATCTCGATATGATAAGTCGACACCTTTGCTAACACTCGACATTGTGCCTCGACATTTATCATATACTTCGATCTTCAAACGCTCTTCACCACTCGAAACTAGATTCTTAGCTTGTTCTTCCTAGATTATAAGCTCTAAACCTCTCTTCTACCTTTAGAACATTTAACACGAATTTATAGTCCCCTCGTCTCGGAAAACTTCTAATCCTAACATGTTTAACTAAATAATCTTGGTAAAAGATGTCGAATTAGTTTAGGAGGTTAGCTTTACTTACCCAACTTCGAGTTTTCTAAGTTAGCTTGGGAATGCTCTTTGCTCGGATTTCTTTTGGTCTCGGCTCCTTCTCCTTCCCTTCCCTTCTTGCTCTCTCTTTTGCTTTTCGTTTCTTTTCTTATGAGTGGTTATCGAGTTCAATGGTTAGGTTTTTGGTATTTTAGATATTTTATTTGGGGTATGATAGGTGAGACATAGGGTTGGGCGTGGGTTTCCCTTAATTCATGGGGGTTTTGTCTCCTAAGTTGGTATTTCTTGGATTGGGCCTAAGGTTGGGTGTTAGCCAAATTTTAATATTTCATAATCCCATGAATTTTCTTAGCCCATTTTGATGCTTCATGATCCAATAAAATCCTAGTCCACATTTCTATATACCATTCTTGAGAATTTCCTACTTGTTGGGAGTCATCGTAAACACATAATTAGTGGTACATATTTGCACGTTAATTCTCATGGAACTCATGAGCACAAAATCCGTAATTTCCCATAAATATATATCATGTACGAAATTAAACACGTAATTACTTAGATTATAAACGAAATTTATTGGCCGACCTAATTTACGGGGACTGGGGCCCTACACTGTAACTTCCTGATATATCAGTGATTATTGCAGGATGCCGTTACTCATGGTGAAAACTTGCTAGCGTCAGCAAGTGAGAGGGACATATACACGGTAAGTTCTTTCGGTTCGTTTTCACATTTTTGTGGCTTTGAGATGAAGATCAAGATCATTGTAATTCACCAAAAAATCTTTTTTTTTACCCTCATACCGAATGAATACACTTTATTGGTTTCATGATTTGCATTGTGGTATTTTCTTTCCCTCATATCACATGAGCATCTGAAATGTATATGTTCAGTCAGCATTCCTACATTGGCCCTTAAGAATATCAAGGTTTTTCCCTTTCTTACAATACTTTTTCTTGGCTTTGCTATTACTTACAGGGAGACAAGCTTGAGATGGTTGTTCTTAGTGCAAGTGGTATATGTCGCCAGTTTTTGGATCTCAGGAAAGACTAGTAAGTAAATCATTTTTCTCTTTCTGATGCCTTTTATGGTATATTAATATCGGTGGTTAACCTTGTAGGGAATTAATTGCGCATCGGTCGAGTCTGTTGTTTTATTTGGATGTAACTCTGCATTTTTTCGTACCGATTCTTAGAATCAGCAGATTTTCAGGAACTAAAATCCTTGTCTTATCACTTCAAGAAACCCAGATTTTGATAGACTCATATTTGATTTCTAGTCGCTTGCACCTTCAACTACAACTGCAAATATGGAATCCATACATTGTGAAACTCTTTCGTCAAAAAGCTTCGTTTTTATATTGAAATTTTTTTGTTATGGAATGAATGAAAGAATGGTTTCTTGCCAGGCGGGAACCAAAAGTAAGACGAGACAAGAAAATGAATCAAATTGTTGAAGTTGTAATATCGCATGGAAATAAGATAAGAAAAACCAACTCTAGATGTACCCGCAATTTGCCACCAAATGGCTACCGACGAGACCACAATTTCTTCTCTTTTTTTTCTTATCGCGAACTCAATCGACTATTTACTGACTCAATATACTCTGAAAATAGGCTTAATCCTCGGATTCTAGTGAAATGTCTTCCACCAATTTGGTTTGAACTCCTAACCAATGTTTTGAAGAGTGGACCGGACCGGACCGGAAAACCGCGAACGGGCCGCAATTCCGCTTCAGTCACCTGTAGGGTTGTAAACGAATCGAATCGAGTCGAATACCGCAATATTCTATTCGTATTCGGATGACAATCGAATACGAATACGAATATTCGAATATTTAGTCGAATCATAAAATCGATTCTTATTCGAATTCGAATATTTTCTCGAATATTCGAATCGAATATCGAATATTTGTATTCAAAGTCATCTTTCATTTTCTATTTGATGAAATATAAACTATATTATATTTAAAATATTATTGAATTATAATAAATTATTTTTAAACATATATTGAACTATAACATATTGTGTTTAAATATTTTAGTGAGCTATCATATATTATATGTGAATATATATTAATTATACTATTATTTATGTTATATTATTCGAATCGAATAATCCGGTTAATTTTCGAATCGAATATTGTGATTTCATATTCATATTCATATATTTCTCGAATAAAAAACAATATTCTTATTCGGATTCGTATTCTAAATATTCGAATTCGAATCTTAAAATTTCGAATCGAATCGAATCGCGAATCGAACAAAAAAAGTTCGATTCGTTTGCAACCCTAGTCACCAGTTTGGTGTAAGCTTTAATTTAAAAAAAAAACAACAAATACAATATAATGTATAAAAAATGAAGAAATTTGTAAAGCTTTTAGTGTTGTCTAGGGTAAAGTCGTGGGCTTGTTATATAAGTGGGTCAGGCTTCCATTCCTATATACATCATATTAATTATTGATTTATAATTAACACATCAACCATATATTGTTTTGATCCCAAATTTAATTTTTGTCCGCCCGAGGTATGATTAGTTCCTAACCACCAACACAATTTACTTTATTTAATTTGACCCCCAATTTTGTAAAATTCTAGTATATAAAAAAGTTTATATAAGTAAACATTTTTCTATAATCTATATTATTATTATTTGGTTGATTCAATCACGAAATATACCGGTTTGACTCCGGTTTGATTCCGTTTTAAATCGGTTAAAACCACTAAACCTTAAACCACTAAAATTTTTTCGGTTCGATTCGAAATCCCGATTTCATAACCTTGCTCGTAACCAAGGAGAAAACAATACATTCCTCAAAACACTTGTCATCCCATATGGACAATATTATGCTCCATATGGACAATATTATGCTCTCTTGTATATCTAATTACTTCTTTGTTGGGGCTGTAAACAAGTCTGAGCTCAGCTCAGTTTCTAATCTCAAACCATTTTATTCGAGTTCAAGCTTGAACCTCTATTAAAAAATATAAAATTAAAAAGTTGAAAGTTTTTTCCTTTCAACTATATTAACTGGTACTTGACTATATCTATCACTAATATATTGACTACATTTTTACAAATTTATGAGCTAAACATTGTCGGTGTGTGTGTTTGTGTAAGATGCAAAACCATGGTGTCGGGACCAAGGAGGACTCTTTTAAGATAAAATGCAACCTGGACCTTCTTGTCGGTATTCGTTCAGATAGATCAGTTGACTTCACTTCCTGCTATCCATGGAATCCAAAGCCCAGGTTCTTCTTTCACTCGAAAATCCCTCTAACAAAACAAACTGTTGTTGATCTGTATTAACATAATTTTGCAGAAGAACAGCAGTTCATCATCATCTGATTCAAAGCTAGAGTTGTATTCTTTTTGGCAGAGCTCTTGTTCTTGGCGTGTGCGCTTCGCTTTGAATCTCAAAGGTACGCGATTTATTCATAACTTGCTTCAATTATGAATCTATGTAAGAGCTCTAGAGTTGCCGTGTAGTTTTAGCCTACGCATATGAGCTTTTGTGTACTGAAACTTCGCTTCTTTCATTCAGTTGCTTTTGTTTGAAACCTCATTCAACAGAACAAATCCGTAAATAAAATGGGTCCTTGTTTGATCTGCTGCTTAGGGCTTCAGTATGAGTACAAAGCTGTGAATATTGCCAAAGGAGAGCAGTACACGTCAGGTGCTTTTTCTGTTTTTAAAGCTGTGTATATTTTGGGGATTGATATTGGTCGATAGTTCTTGACAATGGGTCGGGTCGGGTCAAGAAATTCTGATAGTTTGAATGTTAGAAACAAGAGTTACTACATCAGCATCTGATGAAAAACTTGTTTTGTAGAGTTTGAAAGGCTAAACCCTCTCCACTTTGTCCCTGTCTTGGTCGATGGCGATGTAGTTATTGCAGACTCATATGCTATTTTAATGGTTAGTGTATATATTCAACTTCAACAATAAACGAAAAAGTGGATGTATTTAGCTACAAACAAGTTGATATTTTGTTTTTGAAGTACCTAGAGGAGAAATACCCTTCGAAGCAACTTTTACCAATTGATCCTCGTCTGAGAGCCCTTAATCTCCAGGTTTTGGTGAATGCATTTAAATGATACTTTTCCTTGCAACAGATTGTTATCTCCATCTCATTTATTTTTTTATCTGCTTCCTTAGGCTTCTAGTATAGTGTCTTCAAGCATACAACCTCTTCACATGCTATCAATTCTGGTAATAAATCTTTCTGTATGCAATATTATGTATAGAGTGTTTCTCAAGTAGTATACAAATTACAACACCATTATTCATTTGTCTTTGAATAATGTGGCAGAAACTCATCGAAGAAAAAATGGGCTCTGATGAGCGGATAAAGTGGGCCCAGTCCAACATCGAAAAGGGCTTTGCTGGTAGTTTTCATCTATTGCAGTCACCTTCTTACAAGCCTCTCATACCTATTCGTATCATTTTTCTTTCGAACGTTTAAAATGTTATATATTTTCCAGCACTTGAGAGGTTGCTAAGAGATCACGCATGCATGCATGCAACTGGGGATGATGTTTACATGGTAATGTTTCGATCGAAAGTTCCTTGTTTATTAAGTAGGAAATACAAAGACAAATAATTTCGAGAACGAAGTATTACTACGAAAATACAAATTCGATGTACTGATATGATGATGATCGAGGTCGATTGGTATATTATGCAGGCTGATGTGTTTTTGGCACCACAAATTTCCGTTGCTGAAAAGAGGTTTAACGTTGATATGGTAATAAATTAGAAATTTCTCTCCTCTCTCTCCTAATTCTCCCAATTGTTGATTTTATGATCGGAGTCCTTAAATTCAATAAAGCATGCAACTTATGCATGCATGCGATAAGATCAGGGCGAGCATCGTGGAGAAGAGGAGAATATTACCTCGATATTATTAGATTTTTTAGTTAATAAGGCGTTAGATAACGATTTTTCCTCCGAACTTTTACGATCTTTTGTGCAGTCGAAATTTCCAACTCTGCGAAAGATATACGAGAAATGCTGTGAGTTGCCCGAATTTCAAGCTTCATTACCTGATAGACAACCTGATGCTGTTGTGCCGTGAATCATGGCAATCAATTATGTATGTTATCAATAAATAATAAATGATGAAGCAATTTACTCATTTACTTATTATGTACACGTTACTAGTATTTTCGTGGAAGAACACTATGATATGATTTTCACGTAAATTAACGTGTGTTTTCTCCATCATTTGCAAGAAACTCCGTCGGCAATGTTGTAAAAATCATATATGGAAATAGTAAGTTCTAATGGAGAAGCTGTAATGGTGGTTGACTTGAAGAATTGGTGAATATGGTGAGACGAGGAAAAGGAAATAGAAAAGAAAGTTATTTTGGGTTTGGTTGGTTAGCAAATTCGAGAAAAAAGAAAACTTTAACTAAATATAAAGCTAAAACTATGTGAAATCAATTAATTCATTGGGGAAAATGAAGAAAAACTAATGGAAATTGTATTCTCTTTAGTCTTGTTTTTTTTTTTCCTCACAAATTTTTTGATCCAAACACAGCCTAAGACCAGGGATCATTCTTGATTTCGACACGAGGTGCTGTTGGACGAATGAATAAACGTTAATTCACTTGAGAGAGAGTACCTCCGACGTAAGAAGAGAACATACATATAACCAATCACTACATGCATCTCCGCCGGCGTCGGATATTGTTTGCCGGAGCTACACACTATATGTCCGGCGAGAAAGGAACTCTGGCGCCGGAATCCAAGAATCCCCTCCGATGAAACTCCTCACACTAAACCGACCCGCCTCTCCCGAATCCCTCAGCACGTGGAAACCGGGCCACCCGACCCGCCCACCCATCGACGAACCCTTACCCGTATTCATATACTCCGCATAGTATAGCGTCGAGAGCGCAAAATCGCCGCTCCACTCCTTCCAACCCTTTTCGTCGACAAGCCCGTCCAAGTCCGTCTTCAAAACCACGACCCTTGAGTACCTCTTCCACGGCCTTCCCAGATAGCTCCTAAACCTCCCCTTAACCCCTCGAAAGTCGGGGGCGGGCCCACCTGAGAGCCCAGTATGGATATGCCCGTGTTGGAGTTTGGGTCGTCCCGACCTTGGGCGGTGATCATGTTGGACTGGTGGTCCATGGGCCTACGCACGAGGACGTCGCAGTTCTGGAGAACGGCGGCGGCGTCTCCGAAGATGAAGTCTACAGTTCCATAGATTTGACAGTCGCGATAGAACTGTCTTAGGGAGTCGATGAAGAGCGTGTCCTGATAGCCCTTGAAGCTGCATTGGTAGAATACCGACATGTCTGAGCTCGATCGTAGGGCCACCGCTTGGTGCTTTTCTGGGCCTGCAGTGTTCTCGAACATCATGTCTCGGGCCCAAAACCCGTCGCCCGAAACTCCTGTGTAAAAAACTTCGATCGGACTCCGTGAAATAGTCAATAAATACTTAAGAAAGCTTTTGATAACAATTGTAGGTATTTCGAAAAAAAAAATTGTAGGTACTGTCAAAGTTAACGCAATCAGTTAGGATGAATAGAATTTCTTACAGTTGGGAAACCTTGTAGAGTGTAAGAAACCAACGACGCAGCCACATCAGGCCCGCGCGGGTCACTGGACCCCATTGGAATTTATATATATATAATTATAGTGTGAATGGGTTAAAATTAAAAACCATTACACTAAGAGGACCCATTTAAATTTTTTTTTATAAACAATTATAAGGTCCAAGATTGGACACAACTTTCTTAGTTTTATGCCTCACGGCACTGTGTGAGGCTACAGGACTACAATACAAAGTAGGGCAATTGGGCAGGTCTAGACCCGGACCCGTCAGGACCCGCCCCTAATGAAGTGGATTTTTTTAATTATTCGGGTATTGGGGCAGCTTATGGGTCTTAAAAGTCTCAGTCCGGCTTGGTCCGGGGCCGGTCTCAGTTCTTGCTATCTTAGACCCGAAACCCGCTACGAACCCACCCCAAAAATTTATATATAAAGTACTTTTATTTATATTTGTGATAAATACAAAGACACATTTATTTTTTGCGAAAGGTTGTGGCCCAATGGTCATGTTGCTTGTTTGATTATGTGGACTTTCGAGCCAAAATGTAGATCTATTTAATATCTTTTGCCATTTAAAAAAGTAGAACTTAAAAATTCAAACAAAAATGAAAAGTAATCAATTACCGGGTCTGGCAGACCCGGTTCACCCGGGTTTGGAGCGGGGCGGGTCCAATTCTGAGTCGGGTCGGGGCGGGGTTCGGGTTTAACTAAAATTAATGGGGGCGTGTCCCGGGTCCGGCCGAACCCGATTCGGACCCGCCCCGTTGCCATTCCTAATAGTAAGGCCCCTAACTATAAGCAGGTGAAATGTTTTACTTTGTGACCTATGTGTGACAAAAGTCGCTAGCTCACTTTACTTATTTCAATCCAAATTTTTATTCACTTCACTTAAATATTACCACATTTTTTTAGTCACGGTATTCTCTCAAGCATGTACTTCGGGTCTCAAACAACTCTAAACATCAAATGCAACCAATTTCGGTCCCAAGTTCATACAAACTTCAAAAGTCAAGGAGTCTAGGTTAATTTCGAACCATTTGAAGGGGAATATATGTAATTTTAAAAGTGAGAATGTGGAAAATAATGAATAGATATACCAAAAGTAGCTGAACTGAAGGTGGTTGCACCGTCATGCACGTTTCGGTTGCCCGTGACAATGGTCTTGTCTATGCCATCGCCAACCTAACATTCTTGATGTCTCTCCCAATCTCCACCTTCTCATTATACGTCCCTGATTTTACGTATATTACAACTCGCCCACTATTATATTGAGCGTTACCATTATTATTATTATTATTATTATTATTATTATTATTATTATTATTATTATTATTATTATCTCTTAGTGCTCGAGATAATGCAGAGACCGCTTCGTTAATTGTCTTGTAGTTGCATGAGCCATCTTGAGCCACAACAAAGTCCGCCTTTGATTTCGACGAATTCCACGATGCTAAAAGACCGTGTAAATGATGATCATTTCTTACTTTACCTGCTAATAAAATCCCACACATAATGCAAATAAACAATTAATATTATTTCAATCAAGGGGACCAATAATAAAACACAGGAACACTAGGATATGTATCAAAAGTTACCTTTTCTTGTCATCATTTGATCTCTTTTAACCCCCCCATAAACGCCTAAAGCCTTTCGAATAGCTAAATCCAAGTCTTCGGCCCAACGGGCTTCTTGCAAAAGCCCGATGTCCCTCAGCTCATCCAAACAAGTGTTATGGCTGGCCAACGCACCACTGAGCCACGTCAAAGCATCATCCTCATCGGTCGAACCGTCGACCCTTATTGACTCGTTGCCATAGGCTAACAACCGAGCCAGCCTAGGCTCGACATCTCCGTAGAGTGTCATGCAATCGCCGGCGGGCCCATCGCTCAGGCCCGAACCATCGAGGGCTTGGAACCACTGATCCGAGAAAGTGCATCTAAAAAGCAGTCATGGACCATCTTGACAGGGTCGCCGGTACCAATAAGAACAGACTCATAGACATGGCGCGGGCGCGGGGGCTACACTTCTTCTTCTTCTTCTTCTTCTTCAACTTATTGTTTTTTTTAGGGAGAATGAATTAGGAGGGGAAAAAATGAGGTCTTCTTCTTCTTCTTCTTATTCTTCATGTTTTTTTAGGGAGAATGAATTAGGAGGGGAAAAAGAAGGAAATCACCGTCGATATATCACGAGTGTGGGAAATAATCCTTGTGATCTACTTTCCTTAATTAGCTTAGGATTAGCTTAGGATATGATTGTATTTTCCTTAGGAAGTGATTATCTTTTCCTTATTAGCGTAGGCTAAATTAGTCGCCTGATTGTAGGCATTTATTAGTTTCCATGTAAACTTCTATTTAAGCAATGCAAAGACTACAGAAAACGCTGCAGATTCAGCAGCACCAAAACAAGATCGTGTTCAGTGTTCGCGTGAGTCAAAAAAACTGGTATCAGAGCGAGTTTCATCCAGGGACCATGGGCGATGAGAGCAAGAAAGCTGATGCCTCCGGCGCCGTGATCGTGGGCGATGGGAGCAAGAAAGCCGATGCCTCCGGCGCCGTGATCCAACGAGTGATTCGTGAGGTGGGTGGCGGGAATAGCTACCCCGTTCTCACCAAGACCAATTACTCTGACTGGGCGCTCATGATGAAGGTGAAGCTGAAGGCAAGAGGGCTATGGAACGCCATCGAGAAGGGCACTACCGATGAGCAGGAAGACATGATGGCGCTCGATGCTCTGGTGAGTGCAGTCCCCTCGAGATGGTATCGACGATCGGCTCAAAGGAGACGTCCAAGGAGGCTTGGGGCGCGATCGCGACCATGCGGATCAGAGACGATCGTGTGAAGAAGGCAACGGCGCGGCAGTTGCATCGCAAATTCGACCTCGCCACATTCAATGAGGGCGAGACCGTTGAGGAGTTCACGCTACGCCTCAACGGCATGGCGGCGCACCTCACCACGTTGGGGGAGGAGATGGAGGAAAAGGAAATCGTAGCCAAGATGCTACGACGTCTGCCTTCCCGCTTCAAGCAGATTGCGATTGCGATCAAGACCCTCCTCGATCCATCCACCATGACGGTCGCCGATCTCAGCAGGCGATTGCAAGAGGCGGAGGAGGAGTTGAATGGACCCCCGGCATCACTACAGCACGAGGGCAAGTTGTATCTCAGTGAGGAGCAGTGGGATGCGCAACGAAAGAAGCGAGAGGCGGAGAACCACTCATGCGGTCGTGGCGCGAACAGAGAAGGCGGCCGATGCGGGCGCGGTCGTGGGCAAGCTGGCGAGTCGTCGAGTGGGCCGGCTACTTCGAACAAGCGCGCAGGCGACGAGTGCCGAAATTGTGGAAAGCTGGGCCACTGGGCCCGGGAGTGCTGGTCGAAGCCCAAGAAGGCGCAGGCCCATGCAGTCCACGAAGAGGAAGAGGCCACACTTTGTCTCGCAAAGTGCTTCCCCATTCTCTCCCCACCGACGCCGCAAGCGACGGCGACTTCGTCGACGTCGTCCGTGGCCCAGATCGAGATCCGCGAAGAGAAGGTGTTTGCGCAACTCGGGGAAGAAGAAGAGGAACGGGAGGCGGAGACGTGGGTCCTGGACTCGGGGGCCACCAATCACATGTCCGGGTCAAGGACCGCCTTCTCGAAGCTCGACGTAGCGGTACGAGGCACCGTGCGTTTCGGCAACGACTCGGTGGCACGCATTGATGGGCGGGGCACCATCATCTTTGTGTGCAAGAACGGGGAGCTTCGTTCATTCGACGACATCTACTTCATTCCACGGTTGACGACGAACATCGTGAGTCTTGGCCAACTCGACGAGGTCCGCTACAAGATCGAGATCGAAGATGGCGTGATGCGGATTCGGGAGCTCGACGGTCAACTGTTGGCAAGGGTGACGCGCGAGGCGAACCGTCTATACCTTCTTCGGATCAAGATAGCACCACCGATGTGCTTAGCGGTGCGCGTGCGCGGCGACGAGGTGGCATGGCGTTGGCATGATCGCTTCGGCCATGTCAACATGGCGGTGCTCCAGAAACTAGCTCGAGAGGAGCTGGTACGCGGACTGCCGGAGATCGGACAGGTGGACCAGCTGTGCGATGCATGTCTGGCTGGAAAGCAGAAGCGCACCCCATTTCCGGCAAAAGTGGAGTATCGTGCGAAGCAGCGACTTGAGCTTGTGCATGGTGATCTGTGCGGGCCAATCGCACCAGCAACCCCAAGCGGCAACAGGTACTTCTTGTTGCTCGTCGATGACCTTAGCCGTTATATGTGGGTAGCCACCATTCCTACGAAGGATCGTGCCGCGGCTGCCATCAAGGAACTCCAAGCACGGGCCGAAGGGGAGTCCGGGCTAAAGCTGGGGGCACTTCGGACCGATCGTGGTGGAGAATTCACGTCGATCGAGTTTGCGGAGTATTGCGCCGGAGAAGGGATACATCGCCAACACACCGCACCATACAGCCCGCAGCAGAACGGCGTGGTCGAGCGGAGGAACGCGACGGTGGTGGCGACAGCGAGGAGTATGCTCAAGGCGAAGGGGCTGCCGGGCTGGTTTTGGGGCGAGGCTGTGACCACCGCGGTATACATCCTCAACCGATGCCCGACGAAGAGCGTGGACGGCATGACGCCGTTTGAAGCGTGGCATGGGAAGAAGCCGGCAGTGCATCACTTGAGGACGTTCGGCTGCATCGTCTACGTTCGGAACATGATGCTGCATCTGAAGAAGCTCGAGGATCGTGGCTGTAAGATGATCTTCATCGGCTACGAGCGCGGCTCCAAAGCGTACCGCTTACGACCCTATCACGAAGCGTATCCACGTGACGCGCGACATGGTGTTCGACAAGGGAGCACAGTGGGACAGGGACTCTGTAGAGATCGATGGCAAGCCGATCGGCAACGACGACGTGTTCATGGTGGAGTACTCGATCGCAAACCAGGGACCTTCGGTGGCTGATGGCACTGAGGAGGCACCTGGAACCACAACTGAAGAGGGCGAGCTGACGCCGCCGGCATCGCCTCATGGTGGTGGAGGAGTTGTTCCTACGGGATCCAGCGGGGCACAAGAGGTGGAGTTTGCCTCACCGCCGAGCGAGGTCGGCGAGTACCTAGATGCCGACTACGACGACGACGCTCCCCTTCGATTTCGGAGAATCGACAACATCATTGGGCCGGCTTCACCGCGTGGCTTCGCGACACGGGCACTGGTGGCGGAGGAGCTCTACGACATGAGCTCCGAAGAACCTGCGTCGTTCGCCGAGGCGGAACGCAGCCCCAGCTGGAGAAAGGCGATGATGGAGGAGATGGACTCGATTGAGGACAACCGGACGTGGTCTCTCGCCGACCTCCCGCCGGGCCGTCGAGCGATCGCCCTGAAGTGGGTCTTCAAGGTGAAGAGGGACGAACATGGGGCGGTGTCCAAGCATAAGGCACGCCTCGTGGTGAAGGGTTACGCACAGCGACACGGCATCGACTACGACGAAGTGTTCGCGCCGGTGGCACGATTGGACTCGGTGCGCCTGATCATCGCCCTCGCGGCGCACGAAGGATAGGAGGTGCACCACATGGACGTCAAGTCGGCGTTCTTGAATGGAGACTGGAGGAGGAGGTCTACGTCGAGCAGCCGGCGGGGTTTGTCATCACCGGCAAGGAGCACAAGGTGCTCAAGCTCCGAAAGGCGTTGTACGGGTTGCACCAAGCGCCGCGCGCATGGAACGCGAAGCTGGACTGCACGTTGTTATCGTTCGGCTTCAGGAAGAGCCCGTCGGAACACGCCATCTACATCAGGGAGAACGACGACAAGCAGCTGGTGATCGGGGTCTATGTCGATGACGTCATGATCACCTGCTCGAACGGCGGCGACATCAAGTCATTCAAGGAGGAGATGGCGGCCGCATTCAAGATGAGTGACCTCGGCCTACTTCACTACTACCTCGGCATTGAAGTGAAGCAGGGCGCGAGGGGGATCTCGCTGAGCCAGGGAGCCTACGCCGGCAAGATCCTGGAGAAGAGCGGCATGGCAGGGTGTAACCCATGTCATGTGCCCATGGAACCGCGCCTGAAGTTGAGCAAGCTCAGCACAGAGCCGCCGGTCGATGCAACGGCATACAGGAGCGTCGTCGGGAGCTTGAGGTACTTGGTCAACACTCGCCCCGATCTAGCGTTTGCAGTTGGCTATGTGAGTCGGTTCCTGGAGGATCCACGCGAGGATCACCTCGCAGCTGTGAAGCGCATCCTGCGCTATGTGGCTGGGACCCAAAATTGGGGACTCTGGTTCGGCAGGAGGGAGAAGGAGCAGCCTTATCTGACAGACTTCAGTGACAGTGATTACGCTGGGGATGTTGACACAAGTAAAAGCACAACTGGCGTGATTTTCTTCCTCAGCGGCAGCCCGATCACCTGGCAATCCATGAAGCAGAAGGTGGTGGCTCAGTCCACCTGTGAGGCAGAGTATATTGCAGCTGCTAATGCTGCTTGTCAAGCATTGTGGCTTGCTCGTGTGTTGTCCGAGGTGCAGGGAACAGCAGCAAGGGCGCCAATGCTGAGGGTGGACAATAAGTCCGCCATTGCTTTGATCAAGAATCCGGTACTCCACGGACAGATTAAACACATTCGAGTGAAATACCACTTTGTCCGGGAGGCTGCAGAAGAAGGCTTGATTGATGTAGAGTTCATCAAAAGTGAGGATCAGCTGGGCGACATTCTGATGAAGCCGCTTGGAAGGACCAAGTTTCATGAGCTACGGGGCAAGATCGGCCTAATCGATATCAACGGTGGACACAAGGCTTAGGAGGAGATTGTGGGAAATAATCCTTGTTATCTACTTTCCTTAGTTAGCTTAGGATTAGCTTAGGATATGATTGTATTTTCCTTAGGAAGTGATTATCTTTTCCTTATTAGCGTAGGCTAAATTAGTCGCCTGATTGTAGGCATTTATTAGTTTCCATGTAAACTTCTATTTAAGCAATGCAAAGACTACATAAAACGCTGCAGATTCAACAGCACCAAAACAAGATCGTGTTCAGTGTTCGCGTGAGTTTTCCAACACGGCTAATTTAGGATCCGTAACCGTATGGATCCGAAAAACTTTAACCTTGATTGGATTAATTAAGGCGAAAACTAAGTACAGCGGAATAGAAAACGTACCTGAGAATTCCATAGCGTTCTTGACGAGAACAGGGATGTGGATCTTCCAAGTACGTGTACGCGAAACCTTTAGCTCGGGGAAGATGGGTACCCCAAGGATCCTTAGAGCAGTCGTTAGGGTTTTACGAGAGCGACGACTGTATGTTTCGTTGTACAACACACTGGACCACACCCATATTTATAGATGTCATAATGGGCTGGCCCGTTAATAAGCCCATCAGATATTTACGTTCCAGCCCCCAGGAATTCTACACATATATTAATTAACCCCACACATCTTATTTAATTGCGACAGACCCTCTTAAATTTAATTGATCACCGAATGGGTCCTTTAACTTAATTACAATATTTGGCATACGACTAATACCACGATACATGTACGTCTACATGTCCGAACGTTATTGTGCTTGGAATACGTAGTCGAATAGTCCCAACCTTACAATCTCCGACTGGACTATAAGACGTTGTATTTATCAAATAAGCACCCTTCGTCGTATACTAAATATCGTATCGAATATAGCTATAACCAAAGTGTCGCATATGAAATCAATCTCGTCCATCAATATTGTCGATGTAAGAACTAAAGGGGTAGTCGTTATACATATATCGTAACTCAACCCACAATAATCACGAACACCAACTCCATCGAATGACATAGATCAAGTGTGGACGTGTAGCATGGAAATTACATGCTCAGTTGATCATGCATGCCTATTTCCAACTGGTCCTACTCTAGTGAGATCAGAATTCAGAGATAAACTAATGGATATCTAAAAACCCAAATGTCATGACATAAACATGTATTAAAGAAACTTTATTAAATAATCATTAAACACATAATTTACAGAATCCACGATAAGACATAAACTTAATTCGTCACACCCATACGAGCAACATGCCCATGAAATATAGCGGGCGCTAACGCTTTAGTAAGTGGATCTGCAATCATAAAATCTGTTCCTATATGCTCAATGATTATATATCCACTCTGAACTCGTTCTTTCACAACCAGGAACTTCATGTCTATGTGCTTAGACCTGGAAGAGCTCCTGTTGTTATTGGAATACAGGACCGCCGAATTGTTGTCATAGAATAGCTTTATTGGTCGTTCAACAGAATTGACAACTTTGAGTTTGTCATTAAATTGCGCAGCCAAACAGCCTGGTTGGAGGCCTCATAGCAAGCTACAAATTCTGCCTCCATCGTAGATGAAGCGATAAGTGTCTGTTTGACACTTCTCCAAATACTCAGACTTTCTGTATGTGAGCATATAATCCTTCGTCTTTTGAAGATATCGAAAGACCCCTTTTGGCTGCTACCCAATGTTCTATACCCGGATTGCTTTGGTATCGACCAAGCATTCCTACGATGAACGCCAAATCAGGTCTGGTGCAAACCTGTGCGTACATTAAACTTCCCACTGCCGACGCATATGGTATATCCTTCATGTGCTTGGATTCCAAAATATTATCCGGACACTGTTTGAGACTGAACTTATCACCTTTTGAGACTGGAGTGTCATGTGGACGACAATTTTCCATGCTAAACCTTTGCAGTACCTTTTCGATGTAGCTCTTTTGTGATAACCCAAGAGTTCCCCGTGAGCGATCACGGTGAATCTGGATCCCTAATACAAAAGAAGCTTCCCCAAGATCTTTCATGTCAAAATGACCCGAAAGAAATCTCTTGGTATCCCGAAGTAAATTAACATCGCTGCTAGCTAGTAAAATGTCGTCTACGTACAAGACCAAAAAGATAAACCTGCTCCCACTGAATTTGTGATACACACAGTCCTCAACAGAGTTAGCCTTAAAATCGAAAGAGGTGATAGTCTGGTGAAACTTGTGGTACCACTGACGAGAAGCCTGCTTGAGTCCGTAGATGGATTTCTTTAGTTTACAGACCAGTGGGCTAGATTTGTCCGAAGCTAAGCCCTCTGGCTGCAACATATATATAGTTTCCTCGAGATCTCCATTGAGGAAAGCTGTCTTTACGTCCATTTGATGCAACTCAAGGTCAAAATGTGCCACAAGCGCCATGATAATTCTAAAAGAGTCTTTCGATGAAACTGGAGAGAAAGTCTCTTTATAATCTATGCCTTCCCTCTGAGAAAAGAGAACGATGATTGAATTAACTCACAATTTTTAGCTTTAATAATGATTAAAAAATTAAATAATAACAACCCATCTTCAGCTTAATCGTTGTGCAAAAGAGCCTAACGAAGGTTAGGTAGTCAATCCACGAGTGATCAAACTGGTGCAACGATCAAGCGTCTGTACCCTATTCCAGCCAAGTAGTCGCCTTCCGAAGGGCCGATCAACTACTCGCAACGGAAAGACCTTCAGGTACTTCAGCTTAACGTCACAGACGTACACAAGCCACTGCCAGATAATCGCCTTCCGAAGGGCCGGTCGAAATATCCGCATGCGTCATGTTACGCCACCGTCCCGACTATTAGATTTATAAAATCTCCACAGCAGAGGTCACGAAGGTGACTATACTGCTTCAATAAAATCTCTAATAATCGATAAGCGTCTTTATGCCGTTATCAAATTTAATAATCACTGTATGTTAAAAGTCGCAATTTTTCCGAATACTTCTGACTTTAAAAGCACCCCGAATAGTCACGGAAAATAGCCAACTAATAACACATTTATTGGACCTAATTTAATTAAATTAGTCCAATTCTGAGGTGGGCCTAAAATTATTGAGGCCCATTTACTAAAATCTAGGCAGCCCAAAAGAGAAACTTAAAAGCACCCAATCTAGGCAGGCCGACACAGCTCCCAACGGCGCTGTTCCACTCGTCGACTGGCAGCCGTGTTTTGGAGCACCCAATGGATGTATTAGGTAATTATTTATGCATGTTTGCATCTCTACCATTTGGATTATGTCTTGTTTAATATTTTGCGAGTTGAGATGTGAATGAGCTTAAACATATGCAAAAATATGATTAGGCGTGTGACGTGTCCAGCGTAGAGAGTTCCACGTGGGACGTAGATGAGCTTTTCTTGCATCGACAAATCTTATAAATCTATATCTGTATACATCTTAGATATACAATTGTTTGTGTTGGTCTTACTATCTCTTTGCATGCATGTAAAGAAGTGCCCCATCAAATGACAGCTAGCAGCGGTTTGATCGTATCTTCACCGCTTGTGTTTTGTCGGAGTTCAATGTTTTGTAATAGGTTGAGAATTTCAATTTTTATATAAGGGGAAATTTTGTGTCAGGCCCCAGAATATTTTAAAATTAGGGATCAGACCCTGTCAGATATTTTTTTAGTTTTAAGGACCTCTTTTTTGAAAAATTAAGTGAAAAGGACCCAAAACTGTGATTTGACGAAATTACCCTTAATAAAAGTGATTTCTGAATGATATTTGACGTCAGTTTTATGTTATACAGTTATACTGATTTGTTACACAGTTATACTGATTTGTTACCGTAACAACCGCAAGTGTTACTTTAACGTCATAAGACGTTACTTATCGACAGTAAAATGTTATTAGCAGACATATTTATTACATCGAACTATCGAACCCCATTTTTCACACAGATCGAGCACAATCGATTGTTAACACTTTGTTTTATTTTCCATCATGCGGTATTACACCATAAACCCTAAACCGTAAACCCTAAACTCAACGTCACGACCATTAGCATTTTTCTATAAAAGATCGAATCATTAGCGTTTCGGTCTTATTACACGTTTCGAGGTTGAAAATTGGTAACCCATTATAGGAGCATTGCTCCCTATAATGATGAATTTTCTGTCTAGGGAAACAGGGGGGAGATGGTCGGGTGGAGGGGTCAAGAACAATTATAACAGTTACACAATTATACTGATTTGATACCGTAAAAACCATAAGTGTTATTTTAACGTCATAAGACGTTACTTATTGACAGTAAAATGTTATTAACAGACATATTTATTACATTGACATATTTGTTACCGTGAAAACCCTATTTTTCCCACTGATCGAGCATTACTCCTTATAATGATGAATTTTCTGTCTAGGAAAACAGGGGATGGTTGGGTGGAGGGTTCGACAACAATTATAACAGTTTAGCGCTGAAAAGAACACTTCCTTTCATTTGGATAACAACAGTATTGTATTGAGTACCATATGGCGTCTATTTAGTAACAAACGAAGTCGCACAAGTATCACATCATTCAAAACTAATACCGTTTCCTGCAGTAACACATTAACAAATGATGTTGCAGGAATCGGTATTATTTTTTAATATTGTGTTACTTCTGCGACGTCATTTGTTACTAAATAGATGACATATGTTACTCAATACAAGACTGTTGTTATCCAAGTGAAAGGAAGTGTTCTTTTTCAGCGCCGAACTGTTATAATTGGCTGAAACGGATTATTTAGGTATACAGCGTAATTTTGGCATATGCCAGGGTTAAATATGTCTTTTTGCGTCATTTTAGGGCCTGATCACTGAGTTTTCCGAAAAGTGGGTCCTTAATACTAAAGCCCACTGCAATGGGGCCTGAACCATAACCCAAACTTCTTAATGGGCCTGAAATTGAATTAACCCTTTATATAAACAATTATATTTGGGTGAATCTACATAAAAATACCCATTTATAAAAATTTGCAAGTCAGTACCCATTTCAGAAATTTTTTTTATACAAGTAGCCGTTTGACTATGTATACCATTTTTTCAGCCTTGACCTTTCTGTATTACGTACCACGAAACGCGTTTATATGGTACCTAAATCGTTTCTATACGTCTTCTTAATGTGTTATATGATGTACCATTGCTCACTGTATTATTTACCACAATACATTTCTCTATGATACCTAAATCTGTTATATGACGTACCTTGCGGCGGGACGGGTGCAAATGTGCAAAAAAATTATTCTAATATGTACCTACATATAAAAATTCTGACAGTGTACTAACTTGCAACTTTTTATATAATTAGGTACTTTTCTGTAAATTCTCTTTATATTTTAGACTTCATCGTGATCTAATTCTATGTTCTTAGCGAAAAAATACTTCCTCAAACCCATAAGTTTTTGTACATTTTAATATATCGGGCGTCCGACTAGCTTTTGTACATTTACCTTTTTAGAAAAAACTATAAAACACAATCAATATAATAATATTAAATATTCTTAAAAGACGTGTCAAAATATACACTTTAGACCTTTTAATTGTACTGTATTAAATATTCAGTTTCTTAAAACCGTTTCATACCCCAAATGTTAAACATATGGGACGGATGGAGTATAAATGGTCAGGCCGGACTATTTTATAAACTCTAGGATGAATTATGGCGTCTATTCTTGGATTCAAATCTGCGTCACACACTTGAATTATATTTTATAAACTCTAGGATGCTTTTATAGGAGATGTATTGTAAAAATCAAACTTGACCTATATAATGTAGAGTAAATCTTTATTATTTATAGGGTAAAGTTGAACCTTCAAATCGTTGATTCCAGCGTCGGTGATTGGTATTCTAAACTGAGCGGCATGTCTTGTATAAGCAAAGATAACTGCTAGCAGAAACGCAAATCAATAAAAAAAATACCCAAAACTAAATAGAGAGGGATAGTATGCAACGTTGAAAGTAGCCACACAAAGAATGGTAGGTATTTTTTTTTCTGGGAGAGTGAAGCATCAGCGAGAGCTGCAGCAGCGTTATATAATAAATGAGATGTTTGCTTAATTACCCTAAGCACCACATCACTTAGAAACCATTAACAAGGATGGCGACGCCTTGATTTCCAATCCATGTTATGTTCTCTTGAGAAGATAACCAATTAGAATCCCAATCAAGCCAACGATGAAAACATAAACGAACGGTATACCTCCTCCGTTCTTGCTGCGTTGACGCCTCAATGTATCCTAAATAGAGACATAAAATTTCGATGTAACTTGTAATAATCTTTCTGCAGATGCCTGGCTATCTATGTACAATAAATATGAGCTGAGATAATGTGTCGAAGTTTTTACAGTAATGTCTCGATAATAATCGAGCTAAAAGAAGTATTACCAGTTCTTGCTGGAGCTTGTTATTTTGCTGGATTGCAACAAGTTTCTCCTCTTTTAGCTTAGAGACGAGGGCCTTAACCTAACAATTATGCAGAAAAAGGTTACATCTTAACGTAAAATCCACTGCAAGAATTCATATAGTCATTTACTAAAACTGAGCATTTTTCCCCATCGCATTCGTTCACAATTCACGTACAGTTCCACGTATGACTTCTTTCAGGACTTCGACAATTTGATCTCTATGTTACATTAGTAGAAAACACTATCGCTCAAAATTCAAAGCACAAACTGTGGAAAACGAGCATGCATGGACAAAGAGATTCAACTCAAATAACCAACAAAAAGAAACTTAAGAAAATTTTGAAAATGTAAGTAACCTCTGGGTTGTCGTCTTGGGATTCACCATAGGCTTTTGCCACCTGTCGAGAAACAAAGATAGAGGACGAATCAATTAACTTAACATTATAATATGATAGTGCTAAAGGTGCATATGTTTCCAATTATAAGAAGTTCGGAATTTCGAAAAACACACATTGAATTCAGACTGATTAACGGTTCCATTGTCCGAGACTGACGCCCTAGGAGAGGAACCTTCTTCTGAACCTTCACGGACAGGCGAAGGAGGCCGAGGTGGCGGAACATAGGAAACTTTCAACTTGCATTCTTCAACACGATTGCCCAACTCTTTGTTGAACTGAAATAAACACACATAAAATACTTAAGAGTTAACAAAGTTGAATCACACAACAAGAGGTATGAATAATCCAAGACCAAATAGTAAACAATTAGAGTTTAATCAACAGAATGTGTTACCATTTCGGGAGTTATGTCCTTCGTGGTTGTTCCAGGGCTAACTACCACACTCTGCAAGAGAAACTTATCCCTGCACTGCAAATCAGGTGGAGCCTCCTTTTGTGCTTGCATCATAACTAAATGAGAAAGAATTTCGATAAATACAAAAACTATTCTATTTCGAAACATTTCCAGCCTTGAATATAGAGAATATAATTCTGAACAAATGAGATTTGATGTACCTACGACTTCAGAAGTGGAGTGCGGCACGACAACTCCAGCATTAGGCCTCACACAATACTTCTTCGGATTTGTTGTCTTCACCTAAGATTTTGAAATTTAAAAGCAGATAACTATTGAGTACTGAGCTCTCCTTGCACCTCTAATGGCAACAAAACCCAGAGCCAGAACATAACATATTTTGAGGCATATGCATCCGAAGGCAAACAATGACGATAGATATTTTTACCTTAAACGCAACAAAATCATCCGATTTGTTCGTTAATTGCATGGAACACGAGATCTGCTTCTTCAATTCAACTATAAACCAAAAAGGCAAAGGGAAAACGATATTTAAATCAAACGTAGCCACCAAAATCATCCGCAAGGAAAGATCCAGAAGCAAGACACAACCAGACATAACCTCACCTAACCCTTCTAGAAACATCACGAACCACACACACCACAAGCAGTTAACCCAGCCCAGATTCACAAATGAAAACAGATAGCAACATAAAAACAGACAAATAAATCGCCCACTCACAGGGAAATTGAAGCTCTAGAGGATCGATTTGCAGAAGCTCGCCGCTGGTCATTTTTCCAAAATTAGATTCGATTATTTCTTCCGTCAACACTTTCACGGCCTCGTTATCTGTTAGATTCGATACAGCGTCGATTAGATAAAGAGATATCTGATTTTGCGATTTATTTATTTTTTTTCAGAGAATTTATTGGCCGAATAATGGACGGCTGACGAGAGAGAGAGAGAGAGAGAGAGAGAGAGAGAGAATATAAACGGAGTGAACAACCAAAAGCGGCGAGCATCTCCAACGGGTACTTTATTTTTGTGTAAAACACAAAAATAGAGTGCGATTCTACTCCAATGGGACTCTATATTTAACACAAATATTGTGTTGATCAGCAGAGAAACTCTAGATCTAGAGTACGCACAATTTTAACACAAAAATAGAGTTTCAATTTCTATTTATTATATTTATCTAATAATACATATTTTATTATATTTAAAATATTTGACTTTATAATCATAATAAAATTAAAAATAATATAATTTTATTTAACATAATAAAATTAAACTTAAATAATATGTTTTTTATCACTTATTTAATTTTTAAATATAAATAATTAAAATATATTGACTTTTTAATTTTATATAATAAAGTTTAATAAGTCAATTATGATAGTAATATATTTGAATTTGATTTTTAGTGTAAAAATAGAGTTGATGGGTTGGAGTGAAAACTAGTGTAGAAAATAGAGTTTATGGATTGGAGTAAAAGCACTGCAGCAACTGTATTATTGTGTAATACTACCTGTATTTTTATGCGTTGCATTGGAGATGCTCTTAGTATAGGAATAATACTAACATCGGTAACGTCCACTTTAACGCCATTGAGCTCTTGCGTCCGATATTGCCGTTGTTTTCGGATGGTAGAGTAATTATGCTGCTTTCCATTAATTGCAAACCATATTCAAATTATACTCTTAATAAATTGGGTAGGTACACAATTATGGAGATTTGATCCAGTGTAATTTGAAATAATTTTTTCTTAAATTATAGTATCTTCAGGTGCAAAAATAGAATTTAAAGGTAATTATTTTGGATGGTTGGTGATAGAATGCCGTTGATATTTCAACTAAATTCTTGTATGGTAGAAATGTAAGAAAAGGAAAAAAAATACTAATCCCCCACAGCCACAATAGAATAATGCAAAGCGTGTTTAAAGCATGGTTCTGAAACCGGGTTTTCAAACGGGACCGAAAATTTTAGTGATTTAAGGTTTAGTGGTTTAACAGGTATCATACCGGAATCAAACCGGAGTCAAACCGGTATCTTTAGATATAATTAATAAATATTTGTGATTGAATCAACTAAATAGCATATATTATATAGATGTTATTTAGTAAGTTTTCTATATATATATATTATAATTTTATAAAATTGAGGGTCGAAATTAAATAAAGTAAATTATGTTGGTAGTTGAAATTAATTTACCACGGGCTCCAGAAATTATATCTATGAATTTGGGGTCAAAACTAAAGGAAATAAAAAATTTGGTCCATTAGTAAATTATAAAACAAAAATAAGTGAGGTCTGAGCGATTCGAACCTAGCCCAAGTAGACATTAGCCCAAACTCTACCCACCATTTTTGCTACTTATATTGTTATTTTGTGTTTTCTCTTTTTTTTTTAGAATAGCTTAGACCGGACCGGATTTCCGGCCGGTTCGGTGGTTTCCGGTCGGAACCGGCCGGTCTGGTCCGGTCCGATCTTCAAAACCTTGGTTTAAAGAGATGGATAAACAACATTGATACATTTTGCTCTTTTCCGGTCCATGTGAGTGTCCAGTTCGGTTTGAACTTGATTTCCAAGCTTCCAATGATGCAAGTATTTCAATCACATTTGGAGGTGATATGTTTCGATAGAGACTCAAAGCTGCTAAGTATATGAGAGAACAAGAGAGCAACGATTGTTAATCAACTGAAGTTCAAGATGATCGTAGAGATATCAAAAGTGATCGTGTAGATTTCTGAAAATAAACTTAGAAAAGCTTGTTCTGCTATGAGGTTCAAGCGAGTCTATCTAGCTAATTTGGACTATAAAATCGAAGCTTATTGAAAGGACTGAGAGTTATAGGCTCCATGGAGATTTTAGAGATTAATGAGCCTAATTCCAATGATCAAGGATCGAGCAAGAGCTGAGTGACTACAGTTGATAAAGATCGATTTCAACTCAAAGAAATTCTGTCCTACGGGCTTAAATATAGTGTTGTGTATGACAGTATCAATCAAGTTCTAAAGAGATGATTTCGTCAATCGTAATTATTAGGATATGCGGAAATCCCCGATAATTATTTGCCCGAAAAGTGACGATAATAAATAGAAGAGACGAAAAATAAATTTGGAGTGAACACGAGATTTACGTGGTTCGGTCAGAATGACCTATGTTAGGTCCTCAGATTAACAACTCTACGATCCTAGGCTAGAAACCATAGCAATTCGATCGTTTAGATGATCAATTGAATTCGATCGAAAAACTCAAAATAAGAACACGAGACAGAATTCAATTAGAGTGAGAAAGTTACTGTTATTTCTCTCTCTAGAAATCGATTTGCAAGCCCTTCGGATCAATTCTCTAAACTTTCTCTATTCAGCTCAATTCATTTACAAGTATTTACACCAACAATCTTGGTATAAATATCTAACTAGTCCTTAATCTAAAGACTAATATAAGTAAAGCCCCTAATTACAAGGACAACTAATGAAATCAAGCACAATTACAAATGATATTCTACATTCTCCCCCTTTGTGCTTGATTGCGTCTCCGCGTTGTTCGTCCTTGTCGGGCATAGTACGATCTGCGCAAGCCCAGCGCATGCTCGTAGTCCCTAACGGTCTCCCTGAGCTTTCAGGCGCTCCTCGATGTCATCCAACAATTCCATCAGGAGCGACTGTTCTCTCACAAACCGGTGGATCCTCAGCATCGTGTCTCTATTTATCTCTTCCAACCTCTGTTCGATATTTCGCCTGACGATCTTGAGGGTTCCGTCGCAAAACTTGTGAATTTCTGTCTTCAGCATCATCCTGGTCTTCTTGGCAATTGGATTGTTGTAGGTGATGCCGGTGACAGAGCTAATGTATATGTGATTGCTTGGAAGTCTCTCGATCTCAGGTCCTTTGAGGAGTGGTTCGGCCATGTTGACCTTCTTCATATTGCACTCAAGCGCCATTTGAAGGTCGTGAGCGGCGAAGTACTTGACTTGTCGCATCATGAACTGGTAGAGCCCTTCGAGGCCTTCTTTCTTGATGAAGCCCTGAGGACCTTTGTACTTCTCCACGTATAGCTGATAAAGACGGTAGACTTCATCGGCGGGGAGGTACGGCAGGTCGCTCTCGCTTAGTTCCTCTCGGGTCCTGTCCACTCGTTCGATGATGTAGTGAGGTGTTGGAAGTCCTCCTTTAACACAATAGACACTGAGGAGTTGGCAAATTGGGGAGAGTTCCCTGAAGTGACTCTTCAGTCGATTCTTCGGGATCCCCAGCCTCACGTCCGGTCCTAGTTGGGTCAGCATCCACATATATGTCATTCTCTTCTGCTGATCCCAGTGAGAGATCCCTCTCAGCTCGAACTCATCCGGCTTCTTAATTCGATCCGGTGACCTCCAAATATTTTCCCTGACTTCTTCAAGGAAAGGTATCTCTATGTGGATGTTCTCCCACGGCGTGTCGATCCGAACGGTCCCTGGCATCTGTCTTGTAGGGGAGGCCGCTCGCTGTGCGATCAACTCCGGTAGCCTTGGGATTTTATTTTGATAGTCTACACCTTCTTGAAGTTCGTCGTCTTCAATGATCACGAGATCCACGGATGCTTGTTGTAAGAAGTGGCGTACGTCCTGAAGCCGTTGTCTCTGATGCTCCTCGGGCATGGAATGGGTCATCCACTGGCCTTCGAAAATGTACTTGTCTAATACTTCGTGTGGATTGACGCCATGTCCAGAGGGTCCCGGTTGGTCTGGAGCGACGGAGGGAGTAGCTTGGGTAGCTGCCAGAGCTACAAGCATTGCAGCGCTTCCTTCTTCTTCCGGAAGCAAGGGGCTGAGTAGATCGGCGGTGTGGGCGGAGGCGTCCTGAGGTGAAAGGTTGGTGGGTCGATATGTGGTAGAGTGGCTGTGCGGTGCGTGGTTTGGGTAGTTTGGGTAGTTTGGGTAGTATGGATGGTTTGGGTTTCACCAGCTCCAGCGCTTGTCCGCGTAGCGCCCGAGCCTTGTCCTTGGCCAGACGTAGATGTCCTCGGCCTCTTCTCCCCCTCATGAGGGTCCTGCTCGTCAGGATCGTCATGTCTGCACCGGGAGTGGGAGCTTTGGCCTCGGCAGGTGTCAGTCGGTGGCTCAGGATGATCCACCAATCGCCAATAGAGGGATTCTTCTTGAGGCGATCGGACGGACAGGCCTATCAAACGGGCGAGGAGAATGTCGTGGAGCTCGGTGATGGGGATGGTGTATGGGTTGATGAGGATGGAGGAAGTGGCTAGAGGGTCGGTGGGTGTGGGTTGTGGAGGTGTGGGGTGGGTTTGTGACGAAGGGCCTTCAGAGGCAGGTGCTTTCCCGGTATCTCTTCGGGATGCCTCGAGAGCTTGAAGTACTCTCTCCATGATCTTGTCTTCCATAGACTGTACAGCAGCAGAGAGAGCGTCCTGGAACTGCTCGTTCGTCACAAAGGGTGTGGACGCCTCCATGGATGGACCAGGACGACTGATATCGCCTGTTATCAACCCTTGAGTAGACACCGACTCTGTGGGTTGGCTCATAGTCACTTGAGGTTGTGACTGTATGAGACTTCCACCCAATCCTCGAGTCGAATCCAGAGGATTCGCCTCTATGGGTGTTAAGGCAGGCTCAGATTGCGCCTGCGAACCCGACACCACGTGAGTTGGTTGCGGCTCAAGATTGAGCGAAGAAGTTCCAGCAACACTTGTCGATGTGGGCAGCGTAGTATCTGGTGCGGCAGTGACGGCTGAGAAGAGAGACTCCAGCTGAATGTGGGAGTCCTCCTTATCAGGCTTATTTCCTCGTCAGACTCCGTGTCAGACGGGGTGGCCGTGTGAGGAGTGAGGTCACGATTGACGTCCTCCAGTGCCTGATCCGTCACCAGTGGAAGAGAGCTTTGCCCCATTTCAGTTTCGGGCTGTGCTTCTTGTTGAAGAACCTCCTCAAAAGTTTCTTCGAGCACGCCAACTTGTATGGGCACTTCCACTTGTAATTCGAGTACAGGAGCCTCGAGCGCCATCTCGGTAGCCACGACGTCTATCAAAGTATCTTCCACGTCGGGCATGGGCTCTTCGATCAAAGGAGGCTCCTGTTGAAGCTCCTGAGCGACAGCATCGATCATTGTGTCGTCAGGGCTTGGTTGGTGTTGGGGAGGGCTCACGTGGTGATCTACCGGGGGCCCTCAAATCATTGCTTCCGTTAAGTTGTGTTCCCGGCAGAACCTCTGATACTCAGCTCCCGCGGGGTCGGCGAGCCTGAGTAAGCTGAGTGGAATTGGCATCGACGGTTGGTCCAGGTCCGTGAGCCGTGGGTTGTGGAAAAACTTAAGCCTTGGCGGCTGGTAGTTTCCACCAGGAGGTAGCTGGGGGATGTTCTCTGCATGTAGCTCTATGAACTCCCTGATGATTACGTTGAACCAGCGAGCATAGGGCACGTTTTTTGACCTTCGGTTCTCCTTCAGCCGAATCTGTACAGCAAGATCGTTCCAGATCAGCTGTGCAAAGTCGTAGTTTCTGGCGAAGGCGAGGCCGTTAAAGATCCGCAGTATGTTGCCGTTGCCCTTGTCGAATCCAGCGTGTTTGGGTGATAGACACTTGTTCACTATGCCGAACAGTATCTTCCAGGGGTGAGGGATACCGCTGCTCTGGACCTGAGCTAATCTTGTAAGCGGCGGTTGGTATCCCATGTGCATGAAGTCCTGAATCATCTCAGCGTCGGTCGGGAGCGGGTCGTAGTTTTCGTGGTGTGGCAAGTCCAGCATCATCCCGAACTGGCTCTTGCTCATAAGAATATGCCGCGTCCCGAGTTTTGTAGTGAAGGAGAATGCTCCATTGCTACAACTCCTTGTATATATCCCCAGAATTGCTGGAGATAGACCATCGGCACTGAGGTAGTGACCGTCAGCGTGTGCCAAATGGGGTGACCTCTGAGGATGGATACGATGATCTCGTCCGGGCACCGAAATGTGTCCAGATCGAGCTGAAAGTTCGTATCCTGAACCTTCAAGTACATATTGTGATCATATATGTGGTTGTATCTTGGGTAGCGATTCATCTGAAATGTAAGATATATAAAAGTTCATTAGTTCAATTTTATTTTTCAGTCGAAATATGAATAAATTTCATCAAACTATAGTAATATTGCAAATAGTAGCATGTTCGATGAATGTTGAATTGAAATCATATCAAATGCATAGTGTATGTTCAATTTCAAAAATCGTGATGGCATGAATTTAATTTCGAAGGAAATAGTTGTCGCGTGAAAATTGGTTCGAAACTTCGCTAAGTGTTTAAATCAGTAAGTCACTGTTCATGCCGAGAAAATTTTCGCTTGAGAAAATTGAATTGCAATTCGATTTCCTATACACTGATTTCAATTGAACCGTTTCCGTGTAATTTTTCGATCGAGAAAATTTTATTCGCTACCGTTCGCTACAGTGTAAAAGACATAGGAAAAAAAATTTGTAAGTGTTGAGTTTGAAATTGAGACTGTAGTCGATCAATTTTACGATCGAGAAAAATTCCGTGTAAATTTACGATCGAGAAATTATTTCTCAGGTAAATTTACTGTCGAGAAATTTTCTTCGAGGGAATAAAATTTTTCGATTTGAAAATTTGTCGAGCGATATGTGATTTTCGATAGTAAGTAAAATTTTCGCGGCAAAATATTTTTATCGAGAAATTGGTCAACGACGAAACTAAGTCAATCGTCGAGAAATTTTTCGATCAATTTATTCTAAGCGGCGAATTTTACGATCGAAAAAGTTAAGTATTGAAGAATAAATTTCTAGCTGCTAACTTTTTTGCGACCTAAATGAAGTGAAATCGAAATTTTAATTTTGCGATGGTAAGTTTAACGCTCGGTTTGAATTTGCATCTAAATTATCTATTCAGTGCATAAGTTTTTCGCTCGCAGAAAATTATAATTGGATATTTCGATGGTAAGGTTATCGGTCAAAATCTTTTCGTGATGACTTAAATCAAAATTTTGCGATCGAAAACTAAATCGACACAAATAGTATCTCGATTGAATTGAAATCCAATTAAGATAATTTGCGATCGACGAAGTTCTTCGACAGCTTCAAAACTTCAAAATACCCAGTTTCAACGAAACATATAATCATCACAGATGGAAATTTTCCTACGATTTACGCTATCTGTTTCATCAAAAACATCGAATCTATCGAAACAACAGGCATTTAACTCAGAAAATCCAAGAAGCATGCCTAAATTTAGTGAAACAGTATACGTTTAAATCGTTTTTGAAGAGCAGTTGAAAAATCTTAACTAAACACGCGAAAAACTACAGAATGTAGATGCAAATCATGTTATAACATTCGCAATCGTTAACCGAAACGAGTTTCTACCTTAATCAGACGATTTGAAGTGAAAATTAGAAGATTTTGAAGAATTTTGTATCGTCTGAGAAAGTTTTGCGTGAGAGAATTTCTTTCGATTAGGGTTGCTTGAGAAAAAGTTTTGCGACTGACAAAAAGGTGAACTTTTGATAACTCGCTGTAAATCAATGTTGGGTTTGCGATTGGACGTTTTGCGATTAAATGGATCAGGCCCATTACTATTTGCGCTCGAGAAACTTTTGGTTCGAAAATTGCTTCTCAATTCAAATTTTTCGATCGCAAATTATCACGGCCAATCAAAGTCTATCCCGACACTGTTTAGAATTGAGAAACTTTAGATTGCAAATTAATTCAAATATCCAGTTTCTCGATAGTAAGTTCTTCTAAAGAATTTCAGATTGACCCCTATTTCAAAATAAAACCCATTATAAGGCTCCCCCTTAGTAATTAAAATAAATGCAATTAACTCCCTGTATTTTCCGTGTAGTAACGTCTAGCTCCCCTGGCAAAAATCTGTACCACTTAGAGATCAGTAATAATGGAGTTAATCAACAATTTATTTTTGGCAATGTTATTTGTGAAATATCTGGTGTTGTGTCTAGCTCGTCTCTTTGTAGTGTCGACGTCTCACTCCTTGAGCTTGAAAGATCTGAAATACTCGGAGATAAACGTCAAAAATATTTGGAGCTAAACCACGATTTTTATACTTGCTCCCCCTCAAATGATGCACAAGAATTAACTAATTATGCAAGCATATTAAATCAATTCAAGTCACGAGCATAAAAACACACAAATTTACCAAGTAAGTACGTGTACATGGTCCCCGAAAACATGTACTTCAAAATATTGTGCGAGGGTTAGAGCATAGAAAAACTTATCGCATTTTAAACAATTCAGTACCAATGCAATCTAAAATTGCATTTAGAATGTGCGATATACTAAGGAAATTCGCATTTATTCAATTCAACGCATATGAAACATAACATTTCATGTCAAAATGTGCGAAGTATATATTTATATATATAGCAAAATACAAAAAAAAAATTATATATATATAAAATTATATATATATATATAATTTTTTTGTATTTTGCTATTTTTATAGTATGGGGTCAGATTATTTTGCTTCGATCAATCGTCAAGCCTAAAATTTTACGAGACATTTGAAAGAGAAAATGCCGTCAAGTCTTGTCGTCAAACTAAAGTCCTACGTTCATGGACTGCTCCATTTTGACAACTCTCACAAGGTTCGCTCTTGCTCTCAATAATTTCTATCTTGGGATTTTTATATTATTATCACTCAAGTCAACACAAGCAGTTTCAAGTCAATTTACCTGTGATCGAGGCGTGTTTAATCATTTCACCCAAGCGAGAGACCGTCGATTGGAATCAAAGGGGCGTAAAGGTTTTAGTTTGGCTAGGACTTAGAAGGGAAGGAATTTAGAGGAGATTGAGATTATCTCTTCGTCATCTTCCATTTCTATGTCTATCTCCTTTCTTTTCGGCATCTTTCTTCTTTTATCCCTCATTTACTATCCCTTTAATGAGCTATGCTCAAGCTGAAGCTCCGCTTCTCCATGAGGCTATATGAGATTATCGTAGGCGAAGTTCTTCTTGTTGATTCTCGGGTCGATACCGTGCTCCTCTTCTCTTAGTCCCTAGATAGGTTTCAGAGATTATCTATTTGGAAAAGTTAACAATTATGGAATTCGTACCCGAGGCTGCGCTCCTCTTCTCGTTTCCCGATGTAAGACCGGATTATCGTTGGAGAAGTTCACTTCGTGGTGCTCCTCTTCCAGCTGTTCTGACGAGCGTACGAGATTATCGTTGGAGAAGTTCGCAGCAGGAACCATGCCACTTTCTACAAGGTAGTTGGAAGGCCGGTTCCTTTGGTCTTTGTGCGTTGAGCAATGCCTTCTTTTGTCATCATCCTACTTTTCTTTTGTTATCTCCCCCTTCTTTTCTCGTTTGAACAACCATTCGAAGAGTATAGATTTTGGTTGAAGGCTGGGAATGGGTTTCAAAATGAAGAAAAGGACGTCGGAGAAGGCTCAAAGTGGATGACTAAGGGCAAACGTGGGGGAATTTATATAAGGCCGTATGAGGAATATCCTAAACTCCCTTATCATTTTCCTAACGATCCGACGCAAGGTGAGTATGAAACCAAGAATCACTAGGTAAGACAAGTAATTGATGTGTGACTCACTCGAGAAGTAGATCCAAAGAAAGAAAAAAGAACAAGTCTTGAATCCTCACGCATGTAAAGTGACTTTGTGTCTAGTGGAACAATCAAATGACCTTTTAGACACAAGAATGCGACTTAGACTGACAAAATTTAAGCAATTAAATCGATCGCATGTCGGGGTAAAATTCTTGGTGACTTAAGATCAAAGCATCCTAAAGGATTTCGTCATACCCCATTATATTATAGATATATGTATATATATTTATTATTGTTATTATTATTATTTTTTATTTTTAATAATATCACGCGAGATAGAGACAAATAAGCATAGGAAACACATAGAATAGAGCATGTGATAGCACAGAAGATCAGGTAACGCACATATTACGGAAGATTCAACATGCCTAATTTTCCGACAAGGAATTGGAATCGTTTCTCATCCAAGGCCTTGGTGAAAATGTCGGCTAGTTGAAACTCCGTGTTCACAAAGTACATCTCTATCGTGCCTTTTTCTACGTGATCTTTGATAAAATGATATCTAATGTCTATGTGTTTTGTGCGTGAATGATGAACAGGATTGCAAGTAATGGCAATGGCACTCTGACGGCAGCTACGTATTCTGCTTCTGCCGTCGAAGTGGACACACAGTTCTGCTTTTTGGATGACCAGCAGACCAGCTTTTCGCCTAGAAATTGAGCGCCACCGGACGTGCTCTTCCTGTCCATTCGGCAACCTGCATAGTCAGCGTCAATGTAGCCGATAAGTTTGAAATTCGTACCCTTTGGATACCATAGGCCAAGGGTAGAGGTGCCCTTAAGGTAGCGAAGAATTCTTTTGACCGCGAGCATATGGGATTCTTTGGGCTCGGCTTGAAAACGGGCACACAAGCAGGTGGCAAACATGATATCCGGCCGGCTCGAAGTGAGGTAGAGAAGAGATCCAATGATACTGCGATATAGTGTGATGTCGACCGATTTACCAGAGGGATCGGCATCCAACTTCCAGCTTGGTGACATAGGAGTGCTGAGAGGCTTGCTCTGGTCTTGATGAAACTTCTTCAGAATATCCTTGATGTATTTTGTTTGACTGATGAAAATTCCATCATTGAGCTGCCTGACCTGAAGGCCTAAGAAAAATTGCATCTCTCCCATGTGACTCATTTTGAATTTGCTCTTCATGAGATCTCCAAACTTCTTGCAGAGCCGAGGATTTGTTGATCCGAAAATGATGTCGTCGACGTATACTTGGACGACCATCAGATCTTTGTCATGCCGTTTAATGAAGAGGGTTGTGTCTATCGTCCCTCGTATGAATCCAGACTGCACGAGGAAATCACTCAGGACATCGTACCAAGCACGTGGGGCTTGTTTTAGTCCCTAGAGAGCTTTGTCCAAACGATAGTCGTGATCAGGATGTTCTTGATCAACGAAACCTTCCGGCTGAGCGACGTAGACTTCTTCTTTTAACACGCCGTTGAGAAAAGCGGTTTTAACATCCATCTGATAGACTTTGAAGTCTTTGTGAGCCGCATAAGCCAGCAGGAGGCGGATCGCTTCGATACGGGCAACATGAGCATAAGTCTCGTCGTAGTCGATGCCTTCCTGTTGATTGTATCCCTTAGCTACTAGCCTTGCTTTGTTCCGGATCACTTCACCATCTTCATTTTTCTTATTATTGAAAACCCATTTAGTTCCAACCACTGTTTTTCCATGTGGACGGGGTACCAAGGTCCACACTTGAAGACGTTCGAATTTATTGATTTCCTCTTGCATTGCAATTGTCCAATCTGGGTCTCGAAGTGCGTCTGCTACTTTGGTAGACTCATTTTGGCTCAGGAAGCAACTGAAAAGACTGTGTTGACGACGTGTCCTCACACCATCCAAAGGATCGCCAATTATCTGATCGACCGGGTGACCTCTAGTCCACTTGCGCTCATGAGGCAAGGCTGTAGCAGATGCGTCAGCCATCTGTGGATCTAGATTGCCTATAGTCTCCGATTGATCATTTGTCTGAGGAAGTTCCAATTCTGCACTTGGATCGATCGTCTCTGATGATACTTCCTCGAGGACCACTGTAGGTTCTTCGGTATTCTGTGGCAAATCTGAATCGGGTG
Source organism: Craterostigma plantagineum (assembly GCA_027422505.1). Lineage (NCBI taxonomy): Eukaryota > Viridiplantae > Streptophyta > Magnoliopsida > Lamiales > Linderniaceae > Craterostigma > Craterostigma plantagineum. Next base: position 154,032 of record JAPQWV010000922.1, read on the forward strand.
GGGTAGAGGTGTGAGATGAACTTGATACGTCGGTCTCGAACAAAGGAGAATCCACTGTAGGTGCAGTGGTGCATGACCGATATACTGGTTCGAAGAGAGATTCCAAGTCGTCTATTGCAAGTCTCGTTGCTTCGTCTGACATTGACTTTGATGTTGTTGCCATCTTCTATTGGTTTTGTGCCAACACACCAGTGATTACGGGTTCTGAAATGTTGTCTTCAGAAGCCATCGGGTTGAGCACGAGTCATGAACTGATTTGAGCAGGAACCATCGGGTTAGGCACGGGTCCTGGACTGAGTTGACCAGAAGCCATCTCTGCCACTTCGTGAAAAGTTACATTATAGCTTTCCCTAATAGTTCGGTTGGACTTGATGTATACTCGGTACGCTTTTGAAGTTGAAGAATACCCGACAAATGTAGTTTCGAATGCTTTACGGTCGAACTTTGCACGTTGTTCTCGGTCGTTCGCCACAATGCACTTGCACCCGAAGACTTTAAAGAAAGAGATATTGGGCACTCTATTATTCACAATCTCGTACGGAGTCTTGTTGAACCGTTTGTGACACCGTCCTGTTTTGAGTAAAACAAGCGGTATTGACTGCTTCAGCCCATAGAAAGTGTGGAAGTCCTGACTGGATCAGCATTGTACGAGCGGCTTCCACTAGTGTTCGATTTTTCCTTTCGACGACCCCATTTTGCTGAGGTGTTTTGGCGGCTGAAAATTGTTGACTTATTCCAAGTTTTTGATAAAACTCACTGAGGTGGTTGTTTTTGAACTCAGTGCCGTTGTCTGTTCGAACAACTTGAATAGTCTGTTGCAGCAGATTTTGAGTTATGTTCACAAAATTGATTATCAAGTCACCGGTCTCATCTTTCGTTCGGAGGAACTTTGTCCACGTGTAGCGAGAATAGTCATCTACAATCACTAGGACATACTTTCTTCCATTGATACTCTGAGTCTACATCGGACCACAAAGATCCATGTGAATTAGTTCCAATGGTCGAGAAGTAGACGCAATTTGCTTGACGTGATGAGATGCTCGCTTCATTTTTCCTAGGTGACATGCCGAACAATGATGCTCCCTTTGTAGTTGTATAGTTGGAAGACCGTGGACCAACTTTTTCGTAGAAAGACGTTGGAGAGCTTTCATGTTTAGATGAGACAGTCGTTGATGCCATAGGCTGTTCCTCTGTATATCAATCTGAGAAATGAGGCATACAGCTGTCGAGGGCCGCACGGACGTCAGGTTGATCATGTAAAGATTGGATTTCCGTAGTCCTTGAAGGAGTTCTGTGTCCTGACTATCCAAAATTCTGCACCGGTCAGCATGGAAGACCACTTGGAAGCCTTTGTCACAGAATTGGCCTATGCTGAACAAGTTATGGCGGAGGCCTTCGACGTATGAGACATCTTTGATGGTCAGATTCTTCAAAATGATATCCCCAAATCCTAGAGTCGGGGTTGAATCGTCGTTCCCAAATCTGACTTTGCCATTTGGTCGGTCTTTGTAGTTGCTCAGCAGCTCTTGTTTACCAGTCATGTGTGTTGAGCAACCAGAGTCGAGGTACCACACATGATGGATCTGCAAAAACAATTTAGAGAGCTTTAGGTACCCACTTAAGCATGGGTCCTTTCAGATTAGCAGATTTAATTTTAGGTTCAGATATGACTCCTAAATCTATTTATGGAAGAGTCTGAATAATCCATTGCACTTTTGGAGAAGTGAGTTTGGGTTTTGCCTCTGTAGGAGACTTGGCCCTTTTGGCTTTTGCCGTCCTAGGTGGAGATTTAGGAACCCATTTGGGCTGAACCTTACAGGGAAGGTTAACTTCAGCTCGTACAAATGCCTTGGAAGGTTTGACTGAGGAAAAGATCTTTTCTTGTGATAGTCTCCTAAGGTGCTTGGGTGATTTAATTTCTACGGGATACCTTAGGTGAGTACAGTCATGTACGGCGCCATAAGCTTTCTTTATGGCTGGATCTTGTCTCCTACTATTTTTCCTTTTGGCATTTGTTTCAGAATGATTATTAGTAATTTTCGATGTAGAGCCTATTTCGGGATTTTCGCTTCTATAGGTGATGGGGTTAAGTGAGCACGTAGAAGCAATTATTTTGAACGTAGAAATGGCTCTTTTATTACTATGAGTGTCTTTTATTTTGACAGAAGGAATAACATGTTCAGAAACATTTAAATCTACTCGCTCCTTCTTTATTTTAGGACTAGACACTCTCGCCTTCGTAGTCGGTGCTGCCTCTACGCTCCCTGTGGACGTAGGTGAAGTAGAATTAGTCTTAACACTTTTAACAGAATATGTAATGCTCTTTTGATCTTTCGAAGGCGATTTTTCTATTTTCACGCTTTTTATGATAGCGTGTGAGATAGTTTGGGAGGACGAAGAAGCCTTGAGATTTTCCATCTCCTTATAGAATTTTTTCTTTTCAGCTTCGAAATTCTCTCTTTCTTTGTCTAGTTTCGCTTGTGACTCCTCTATCTGTTTTATGATAGGGGGTTTGTAGAGAGAATTTTGATAATTAACCTTTTTGACTTCCTCGTGGTATTCTTGAGAGTCCGGAGGTAGAACTTGAGCTAATTCGCTGACAGGTGTTAGAGTAGGTTCCTATTTTTGTCCTTTTCAATTAGTTCACTATAGTCAAAGGGGATCTCAGGCCCATGTGAGGCTTGTTTGATAGATGAATCAAACGCATTTTCATACGTCGATTCCGTAATGTTCCTAAGAGAGGTTGCAGCTAAACCCATGTTCTTAATGTCATACATTTCTTTCTTTTGTAAAATACGTGGGTTAGTGTAACCTATGTCTTCTATTGGATTATAAAACTCTATATCTTTGGGTTTGTTTAAGAATATCGTCTGTTCAGAGTGTCCCCTACGCGTAAGAAGATCATCTAATTTTTTAATTTTTGCATACAGCTTCCTGCGTTCCTCACTTAGGAGAGCATAATTATTTTCTACCATCAGTTTGGCGGCTTGACAGGTGTCTAGTTCCTTACTAAGCTCACTAACCTTAGCGTTAGATATTTCTAATTGAGCTTCTAAGTCAGTTATCTTAGAGGTAGCTTCGGTTATCCTACAATTTAAGGTAGCTTTCTCATTGAGATTCCTAACCAGACAATTGTAGTTATTTGCTAGCCTGTCTTCTAACTCTTTAATCTTTTCACTATGCTGTCCTAAAGGAGGTTGACTAGTCTCTCTACAATGTAAGCTCTTAGTAAGTTCTTCTATTTTTGCACTAGAGCTTCTAAGGTCTGATTCGAGACTATTTATCTTCTCCTGAGCTCTCTCAAGTTTGATCTCTACTTCCTTAACACTTTTCTGCTCACGTTTCATGTTAGTGTATGCTAATTGATACGAATCTAACATGGTCAATAATGTGGAGTGAGAGACTACCTCATTTGAAGACGTGGATTCGTTGTCATCGTCCGTACGAGTTGATGTTTCGGCGTCCATTTCGTTGTCGAGACGAGCCATGAGGGCTAAGTTCTCTTCTTCGGAGCTCGACGTGTCCTCGAGCCATTGGTCCTGTTCGGCCATGAGAGCTACTCCAGCTTCTTTCTGTTTTGTCAATTGAAGCTTCCTGGAGTTGTAGTTTGCATCTCTCTTCTTCGGGAGAGTGCACTCTCTGGAGAAGTGACATGCTTTGCCACAATTGAAGCTTCCTGGAGTTGTCTGTATATATCGTTGGGGATCCCCTGCATAAGGGTATTCATGGCTACTAGATCAGCCTTAGCTCGAGCTCTTTCCTCCAGAGAGTATTCTCTAGGCTCCTTTAGTCGCCTAGAAGCTGGAATTACTGGAGTAGCTGATTCGTCCCCGGGCACATGAACCCAGAACTGTGCCGGTCCCTCTTCAAGGGACTGCAGTAGATTTTCGGCTTGATCTTTTAGAGCTATGAAATTCAGGAAGCGGCTTCTCCACACTGTGTATTCGCCTCTTTGCAAGATCGGCGGACGGTTGTCATTTCCGAGTGAGTATGCATCCATGTTTGTATTGTAGTGTTCGAGTTGTTTAAGGATCATCGTTGATTGTTTTGAAGGATGAAAATGATGTAAAGTGCTTCACAAGTGACAAAATTAGTTAGTAGCGTTTGATTCGAAAATTAGATCGACAATTATATTCGATTCAATCTTTGAAGTTTGATCGAAATTAATTTCGTCGATATAGAATGTATTTACTGTTCTCGTGCGAGAAATTTTGTCAGCGAGATATTTTACGAGCGAGAAAAATTGCTTAAAATCATTCGGTCGAGAAAAATTTCTTGATCGTGAATTTATTTCGATCGTAAAGAAACAGTACGTTAGTAAGTTTCTCGACAAGTCAAAATTAATCTGTTGACTAGAAAAATTTCTCGCGTGTAAATGATTTTCGCCTGGTCAGACGTTAAATGTTTTACCGAAAAAGTTTTTCGAGAGAAAGTTTTTACGCATGCCAAGTCAAAATTAGTCTCTCTCGAAAAAGTTTTTCGTTGAATAATGCTCGAGAAATATTTCTAACTAAAATCGTTGCTGCTAATGACGATTCTAGCGCTGACTTCGTATTCTGACCGAGAAAAATTTTCGCGCCAAGTTATTCGATCGAGAAATAATTCGATCGCAAACCCTAGCGAGAAAAATTAGGACAATCGAGAAAAATTCACAGAATATGATTAACACAAATTCGAGCAAAAACAAGAAATTAGATAGTGAAATTTCAGGTAATCGCTCGCAATCAAGTACTAATCATGCACGAACAAACAATTAAACACGTTATGAAGCAAAATATATAGAATTTGATCAAAATCAGAACGTGTTCTTCATGTTCTTCGTCAACAGTAAAATTCCAGAATCAAGTTAATCCTCAATTCGACGTTCAAACAGCTACAGATTTGATCGTAATCAACATTTAGCACTAAACTGAGCACAGAAACATCAAATTCAAGTCAATTAAGCACATAATTAAGCTATCGGATCGAAAATCTTTTCGCGCCAAATCTGTTCTTCGATGGAACAGTGTTCGAAATAAAATTTCGATCCAATTCTTACAATTTACGATTCAAAACAGAACGAATCTGCTCTGATACAAATTGTTAGGTCCTCAGATTAACAACTCTACGATCCTAGACTAGAAACCATAGCAATTCGATCGTTTAGATGATCAATTGAATTCGATCGAAAAACTCAAAATAAGAACACGAGAGAGAATTCAATTAGAGTGAGAAAGTTACTGTTGTTTCTCTCTCTAGAAATCGATTTGCAAGCCCTTCGGATCAATTCTCTAAACTTTATCTATTCAGCTCAATTCATTACAAGTATTTATACCAACAATCTTGGTATAAATATCTAACTAATCCTTAATCTAAAGACTAATATAAGTAAAGCCCCTAATTACAAGGACAACTAATGAAATCAAGCACAATTACAAATGATATTCTACAACCTACGTCCACGGGCTGGAGGGTAGAACTTCTTTATTATGTGGAGTGATTACAGACACGTACACTGACGTGATAGAAAAGCAGTTACACAACTAGGAGTAAGCTACACAAATAATTAATCAGAGGAGAAAGAAGATCAGTGTGGTGGTGTTCTGTGGCCTGTGGCAATTTTTCCCTTATGTGAATAACGCCTATTTATAGGCATAGTTGCTCGATCGCTCCTAATGTAAACACACGCAATCAAATTCAAAAAGTAGGCGCACACGGTCAAACAAATAAGGGTGTCTTATTCTTCTTTTCATTTACGGCACTTGAACTTTTCAAACCCCCATATGTGATTACTATTCCTCTTGTCGACATATTAGGTCACATCAACAAATCTCCACCTTGACCGTAATTAAATCTCCTGAGACTCCGTCTGAAACTAAGGTAGCCAAAAGCATACCGTCTGAAATTCTCGCTACAAACCCAATGTCAAACAGATAGAGGAATTACGAGCCTCACTAGATAAAGAACGAGAGAATTTTGAAGCGGAAAAGGAGAAATTCTTAAAAGAGATAGAAAATCTCAAAGCTTCCTCCAAATGACAAACTGTTTCTCACGCATCTTCCTCACAAGAAACCATTATTCCGAAACGCGTGAAGAACTCAAAATCGGCTTCCAATGATCTAAAACCAAAGAATAATATCTCTAAAACTTTTATTTCTAATCTCGTTTCTACTACGTCTACAGGGAGTGTAGTAAAGGAGCTAGGGCAATCAAAGAGGGTGTCTAGTTTAGAAATAAAGAAGGAGCCTCTAGATTTCATTTTTCCAAATTCATCTTCTCCTTCTGTAAAAACAAAAGACACTCGTAGAAATAAAAGAGCCATTTCCTCGCTTAAAATCATTGTTTCTACATGCTTGCTAAAGCCCACTACTTTTAGAAGCACTAATTTTGAAACAGGCTCATCATAAAAAATTGAAGGCAAACATTCTAAGACAAATGCCACTGGGATGACTCGTAAGAAACAAGATCCAACCATTAAGAAAGCATATGGCTCTATTCATTCATGTTCTCACCTAAGGTATCCGGTCCATATCCAATCTTCAAAGCACCTTAGGAGACTATCTAGTGAAAAGATCTTTTCCACGATCAACCCCACTAACGCATTTGCCCGCACAGAAATTCATCTTTCCTGCAAGGTTCAACCCAAATGGGTTCCTAAATCCCCGCCTAGGAAGACGAAAGCCAAAATGGTCAAGTCTCCTACAACGGCGAAACCCAAATCACCTTCTCCGAAGATGGCTTGGGTACCTAAAGCTCCCACTAGTGAAAATTTAGGAACCAAACCTGAACCACTAATTAAATCTGCTAATCCGAGAGGACCCATTCTTAAGTGGGTAACTAAAGCTCTCTAATTTTTTTTTGCAGATCCATCATGTGTGGTACCTCGACTCTGGTTGCTCTACACACATGACGGGAAATCAAGAACTGTTGAGCAACTACCAAGACCGCTTAAATGGAAAAGTCAGATTCGGGAACAACGACTCAACTCCAATTCTTGGATTTGGAGACATTATTTTGGACAATATGACCATCAAGGATGTCTCTTACGTCGAAGGTCTCTACATAACTTGTTCAGCGTAGGCCAGTTCTGCGACATAGGGTTCCAAGTGGTCTTCCTTACTGACAGTGCAGAATTTTGGATAGACAAGATCATGAACTTTTGCAAGGTTCTAGGAATCTAATCTCTACACGATCAACCTGACGTCTGTACGGCCTTCGACTACTGTTTTGCCTCATTTCACAGACAACTATTCAGAGGAACAACTTTTGGCATCAAAGAGTGTCTCATCTCAATCTCAAAGCTCTTCAGGAGTTTTTTACGAAATAGCTGGTCAACGGTCTACCTACGATTCCGACAGCACAAGAGCATAACTGTTCGGCTTGTCAGCTTGGCAAAATGAAGTGCACTACTCACCACATCAAGTTTGTTCCATCCACGTCCCGTCCCTTGGAGTTATTACACACGGATCTCTGTTGACCGATGCGGACTTAGAGCATCAACGAACGCAAGTACGTGTTGATAATTGTGGATGACTACTCCCGTTACACATGGACAAGGTTCCTCCGAACAAAGGATGTGACAGGAAACTTGATTATAAATTTCATCAATACGACTCAGAATTTACTGCAGTAGTCCATCCAAGTAATTCGAACAGACAATGGAACTGAGTTCAAGAACACACGCCTCAGTGATTTTTATCAGCAACTTGGAATCAGTCGGCAATTTTAAGCCGCGAAGACACCTCAACATAATGGAGTTGTAGAAAGGAAGAACCGAACTCTAGTGGAAGCCATGCGCACAATATTAATCCACTCCGGCCTCCCACACTTCTTTTGGGCTGAAGCAGTAAATACCGCATGTTTTTACTCAGATTCACAAGCGTTTTGACAAGATTCCGTACGAGATCATCAATGGAAGAATTCCAAATATATCATTCTTCTAGGTTTTCGTATGCAAGTGCTTTGTGGCGACGATCGAGAGCAACGTGCCAAGTTCGACCCTAAAACATTCAAAGCCACTTTCGTTGGATAATCTTCAACATCTAAGGCAACCGTGTATACATCAAGTCCACCCCATCAATTATGAAAAGCTACGACGTCACTTTCCACGAAGTGATACAGATGGCTCCTGAGCACATCAGTTCAGGACCCGTGCCTAACCCGATGGCTTCTGAACACTACAGTTCAGAACCCGTGTTTACTGGTGTGTTAGAACAGAACCAACAGAGACCGGCACAACACGAAACTCGTCGTCAGAAGAGGACATGAGAATAACTATAGAAGACTTGGATTCGCTTTTTGAGCATCTATATCGGACGAACAACATAGTTACTACACCTGTAGTGGAATCCCCGCTTGAAGAAGTCGATATACCAAGTCCTTCAACTATCCCCATCTCACTCGATTCAGAATCACCACAGAGTGTTGCATATCATACACCAACCGATGAGAATATTCCAACAGATCCCCATGCTGAAAGTAAAAATATGGAATTATCTCAATCTGATGAACAACCTCAAAATTCAGGAAGCTTCACTCCACAAATGGTTGATGCTTCAACCTCAACCCTGCCTCATGAGCGGAAGTGGACTCGAGCACATCCCGTCGAACAAATAATCGGTGATCCTTCGAGTGGTGTGCGAACTAGAAATCAGAGCGGTTTATTCTCATGCTTCTTAAGCCAAAACGAGTCAACGAAGGTAACAGACGCACTTAAGGACACGGATTGGGTGATAGCAATGCAAGACGAACTCAACCAATTCGAACGTCTCCAAGTGTATTAATACCCCACCCGCATGGGAAAACTATTATAGAGACGAAATGGGTGTTTAAAAACAAGAAGAACGAAGATGGAGAGGTTAGCAGGAACAAAGCGTGATTCGTCGCTAAAGGATACAACCAACAGGAAGGAATAGACTATGACGAGACGTACGCTCATGTTGCTCGTATCGAAGCTATTCGACTGTGTTTTGGCTTACGCGGCTCACAAGGACTTCAAAGTATATCAGATGGACGTCAAGACTGCCTTTCTGAATGGCGTGTTAAAATAAGAAGTCTACGTTGCTCAGTCAGAAGGCTTCGTTAACCAAGAGCAACTTGATTACGTCTATTGATTGGACAAAGCTCTCTATGGACTAAAACAAGCCCCACGTGCTTGATATGACGTCCTGAGCAAATTCCTCGTGAACTCTGGATTTTGCCGAGGAACCATCAATACGACTCTCTTCATCAAATGGCAAGACAAGGATCTGATGGTCGTCCAAGTCTACGTCAACGACATCATTTTTGGATCAACAAATCCCTGGCTATGACAGAAATTCGGAGATCTAATGAAGACCAAGTTCGAAATGAGCCAGATGGAGAGATGCAGTTCTTCCTTGGACTTCAGGTCAGGCAGCTTGATGACGGAATTTTCATCAGTGAAACTAAGTACATCAAGGACATCTTGAAGAAATTTCATCAAGATCAACGCAAGCCTCTCAGCACTCCCATGGCGACAAGCTGCAAATTGGATGCTGACCCTTCTAGAAAAGCGGTAGACATCACCTTATATCGCAGCATCATCGGATCTATTCTATATCTCACCTCGAGTCTGCAGGACATTATATTTGCCACTTGTCTCTACGCACGATTACAAGCCGATCCCAAGGAATGCCACATGCCCGCGGCCAGCGTATCTTGCGCTACCTCAAGGGCACCTATACCTTAGGACTTTGGTATCCTAAAGGTATGAATTTTAAACTCATCGAATATACTGACACTGATTATGGAGGTTGCCGAATGGATTGAAAAAGCACGTCAGGCGGCGCTCAATCCTTAGGCGAAAAGCTGGTCGTCCAAAATGCAGAACTGCCTGTCAACATCGACGGCTGAGGAGAATACGTCGCGGCCGCCAGCTGCTATTCGCAATTGCCGTGAATGAGGAATCAGCTTCGCCATTATGGGTACAATTTAAATAATAATATCCCACTTATAGTGATAGTCAAAGTGGCATAGTTTTAACGTGCAATCCTGTCTACCACTCACGCACAAAACACATAGATATAAGATATCACTTTATTAAGGATCACGTAGAAAAAGACACGGTAGATATGTATTTTGTGAACACGAGTATCAACTGGCCGATATTTTCACCAAGTCATTGGATGAAAAACGATTCCAATTCCTTCTTGGTAAATAGGCATGTTGAATCTCCTGTGATATGTGCTTTACCTGATCTTATATACTCTCACATGCTTTGTTCTGTGTGTTTTCTAACCTAAATTGCTATATCTTCCGTGAAAATTAAAAATAATAAATAATTGTAGACCTTTTTGGTCCAAATGACTATGAGAGTTTTGATTATTCCAAGTAATTATGTAAATTGGGGGGTACAAATTAGAAAACTCGATATGCATGTTGTGTGATGTTTAAGTATGTGAAAATGTTCGATTAAGCGCTTAAATGTGAATAAACTGATAAGAAAATCGAATATGTGTGATCTTGTGCTTAACTGGAATATTTATGTGATCACCTGGTTTAGAACGTTCTCGTTTGGATGGAATATCACTGTGTGCTATATATGGAAAATATGTTCCGATAAGTGGTATGTGGATTGTACGCATGATTGAGTTATATAGGGAAAGAATATCGTCTGAGATCACGCTGATATGATTAAGCTATATATGGAAGATATATTGTATTAAGTGATATATGAGCTGTACACGAGATTGGGTTATTTTAGGCAAGAATATCGATGTGATCACCCGGATATAAATGACTATGCTATATATGGAAAAACTATTCTGATTGAATGCTTACATGTGATTGATTTATTTTAGGAAAGAATATCAATGATATATATCCGTTGGAGTGATATCTTGTTTGACTCTTAAATCAGTGAATCATGATCTATCTTTCCTTATGCGACTTAGGACTTATATTATGGAAAGTGATTAATTGATTGGGCTTATATGTGGTAAGATGCTGATTGAGTCTATTTATGGAATGTGCTGAAATCGGATGAGATCACCATACATGGAAAGTATGCTTTGCATTATACTCAGTAGATCAAATCTTTCTCTGTGCGAATTGGGTATCATATTTTGGGAAAGAAATCAGTTGATTGAGCTTACCGTTGAAAATATGCTGAGTGGAATATATATGGAATATGCTGACGAATAGATGAGATTACTGTGGAATGAATGTTAATCTGTGGTATTTATGGTAAGTGATCATGCATGACCGTTGAGCTTAATTGGTTTATTCTTGGCATGATTGTTTGAGTTAATGCACGTGATTATTAAGCTTTATCTTGCATATTCTGTGCTTAACTTTCCTTGTGAAGTGTAGAAGCGATTATTGGGTCTATATAGAAGGAAACACTTCACGATTGAAGGGTACAAAACGAACACACGAGCTAGCGAATCCCTACGAGTTCTTGAGCGAAATTTGCGATTCATTCGTAGTTTGTGTTGAGCTTTCATTTGCGAAATCTGTACCCTTTTAGCGATCTTTAGTATCACCATATCCTAAATCCTAGTCTTCGGACGTGTTGTGTCTGCGGGCACGTTGAGCGCATAAAGGAGCACGAGTGGAGTCTTACGCACGTGGAGGGATGAATTTTGTGGATTCGGTGGCCCTTCGGTGGCAAACTGCATCCAGTCGGGGAATAGGTTTCCTGGGTAAACGACGTGGATCGAAACTTGGCGTGCGTCAGCCTAGAACGAGGTCTAGTATCCATAGTGCTTCGGTTGTGAACGGGTCAATCATAGTGTAACCGGTAATACCTAGTGATTGATTGGAACTCTTGGGGAGATCACACCCCAAGGACAGGATTAAACCCCAGTTGGGGATATAACCTGTATAAAAATCCCGTCTCACTTTACTTTGTGCTATTTACTTTTTCTGTGAGACAAACCCGGAACGTTGGCAAATAATTAGGTGATATCGTTTAAAGGATTTCTGAGATTAACGTGATATTCTGTAAACAGGGTTAGGGAGATAACATAGACAATCTTACTGTTCTCTAGGGAATAACGTGCTCTGCAATATCTTCTTAAAGAAAAGTAGTTTTCAAAGGAGAAAAAGCCAAAACTTTTTTAAGCCTAATTCAACCCCCCCCCCCCTCTTAGGCATATGTTACACTTCAATAATAATAATAAATATAATAAAATTCGAAAATATTATACATATACATATAATATTAGGGGTATGAAGATACTTTTAGGATGCTTTGATCTAATCACAAATAGTTTTTCCCTACATGTGACTGATTAATTGCTTAATTTTGTGTGTCTAGTCGCATTCTTGTGTCTAAAGGTAATTAGTTTGCTCCACTAGAAACAAAGCCACTTTATATAAGTGAGGATTCGAGCCTTTTATTTTCTTTCTAAGGATTTCTCCTTGAATGAGTCACGCATCAATTGCTTGTCTTAACTTGTAATTCTTGGCCTTATACTCGCCTAGCGTTAGATCGTTAGGAAAATAATTAGGGTACTTAGAAAATTCCTCACTCGGCCAAATAGAGATATTTCAATCCTTTATCATTGCCTCTAGTTATCCATTTTGAGCGGTCTCCAAATCCCTTTTATTCATTTGAAACCCATTCAAGCCTTCAACCGTTTTCCATAATGTTTGGAGGAAAATTAAACGAGAAAAGGAGGGGGAGAAAAAGACGAAGAAAAGATGACTAAAGGAGGTGTAAAACGCACACGAGGAATGCTCAACGCACAAAAAGCAGTCCAGACCTCCCAATCATCGTCGTTGAGAAATCATAAGAAGAAGGGCATGGATCTCGCTGTGAACTTCTCCTTCGATAATCTAGTAAACTCGTCACACCAGGAGGAAAGAGGAGCACCACGAAGTGAACTTCTCCAATGATAATGCGGTCTTATATCGGGGAACGAGAAGAGGAGCACGGCCTTGGGTTCGAATTCCACAACTGTGAACTTCTCCAAATCGACAATCTTTGAAACCTATCTAGGGATTAAGAGAAGTGGAGCACGGTATCGGCTCGAGAACCAACAAGAAGAACTTCGCCTTAGATAATCTCTCAGCCTCGTAGAGAAGCAGAGCTTCAAATTGAGCAAGTGTAGAAAAATACGAAAAATGCGGTGGACGAAGACTTTTAGTCCACATTTTCCAAATATTCCTTCACTTCTAAGTTAGAGCCAAATTAATATCCTTCAAAATCCCTTTGGTTCAAAAACGACGGTCTTTCGCTTGGTAAAATGATTAAAAGTGCCTCGATCACGGGTAAATTGACATAATATTTGTTAGGTCCCCTAATATCCAACCTAGATCGAATCTACGAAGAATGGATAGTAAATCTAAGAATTTCGAACACTTACGCTTGAGATTTACCTAAGTTGAGGTTTGAGAGAGAAACGATGTTGAAGAACACAAGGGCGCAAAAATCTTCTCTCTAAAATTTCCAATTCTTCAATTTTTCGATCCGTAAACGTTACAAAGCGCACTCCTATTTTTCTTAGGAGTTCACTTATATATACCACCTCGTGGTATATTTACAGATGTAGTCCTATACAATGACTAATTACAATTTAGCCCAAGACTACTAATTTTCATAGCAAGACTAAGACAACTCTATTAATTGAATACAATAAAATAGTTCCAACAATCTCCCCCTTTGTATTCAATTTCCAATATAGCGCGGGTTATCTTCGTCTTGCAAATTAAAGAGTCCCCCAGTCCTTGAAATCTCCTCTTTTATAAAATCTTCAAGCTCATCTGGTCTTCTAGGCATCGGCTTTTTCTCCTAAATGCCATAAGATGTACGAAGTATTCTTGCCGGATTTAGAAAGTTCGCGTTCCATGTCTCCCGTTGAAAGCACACGAACTCGAAACTCCCCCTATTTGGGTCAACCTTGTGTTGAGATCGGGGAATCCGATGTGAGGATTGGAGAGGTGAACACGTTTGCCAACTTCGATCATTGATGCAGTGGACACAGTTGGCAACTTCAGTCCTTGATGATGCTTGAGGCACGTGTCATTCGGTCCTCAGTCCTTGCTTCTTATTCCAGAAGCAGGGGCATGGGAGAGTCGAGGAGAGGGCTCGGGGTTTAGCCATCTTCTTCGTTTCGCCAGATTCGTCTTCTCCGAATGGAAGTTGTCTGGTTCGGCAATGAAGAAGCGTTTCTAGTTCCAGAAGAAAATAGGCCGTCTCTTTCTTTCGCTAAATCTTCGAGAGCAGAGTTAGAAGTGGTGGTTGGAAGATCTTCTTGAAAAACGTCCACTTCACACACCTGAAATCACTAAAAAGCTCCCCCGAGGATTTAGTCTCTTTTTAAGTTGTATCGAGCTTCCTTTGAATGTGGCGTTGTGAGAGAGCCCGGCTTCAGAGCGGTATGTGCGGCGGAATTTGGTGGGTGGACCGACCGATTGTGTATGCATAACCCCTTCTCCCCCTCATGGCGAATCATATAAACGATTTCGGCATGTTAATTTGAAGGTAGAATAGGACATACAAAAAGGTCGGTGAGGGTAATAGCCGAACGGAGCCACAAAGGCAATCCGTCGAAATGAGTACCGGGGCCGCATAGGCGTCCCGTTGACATCAACTAGGAGCAAAGTTCGTAGAAGATGGCCGAAACCGTTGTTGCTTTGATGTTGCAACGGTCGGACTTCCTTCCGATCCTTGAAGCATGTCTTTTAAAAGAACATGTCTACGGAAGTTCTAACGTAATCACAAAGATTAGGTGTAATAAAAGTGTATGTGTCCTAAAATATTTGAAAATTTTGGATAGTGAAGACACACTAGACACAAGCGATCAATAAAAGCGTGGTACGGGGCGGAGTACCACTTGGTTCAATATCTCCCGTTTCCGAGTGAAACGGTGATAGCATACGTGGCTCCCCGTGATTTATGAAACACCTATCTTTTGAGAGATAGACGAGTGGGTAAGGCTCGGTTGTGCATGCGCCGTTGGACCTAATGCGACGACTTCTACCCGGAAGCTAATTAAAATTAGCACCTGTACCTATGGGGGTTGGTCCGAAAATTATGTGAGATAAGGGAGTGATGTACCTTCAAAGACTTCCTATACATTATCGAAATAATCTTGCTTGGTTTCAAATGCTCGAACGCGTTCCAGGGTTAGGATCAAGTCGGATTAGACTGAACCATTGGAACATGAAATCCGTGTCTCCGGGATATGTGAGAAGTGTTGCTCTAGTTGAATTAGCAAGCCGGAGCCGGTCGATGAAAATACGGAGCATTTGATCTTCACTAAGATCGTCACCGTCGTCTTTGGAAAAATGTGTCCGTTTGAAAGCTCGAGATTCTTCGTGGTACGTCCATCTTTGGATGTGAGAGAATAAAACCGAGAAGCATATCGAAAAATAGAAAGGAGAGGTTTTTTTTTTCTTTTTTTAAATTTTTCTTCCTTTTTTTATCCCTGTTTTTTTTTATCTCCCTTTTTTTATCCCCCTTTTTTTGTTTTTTTTTATCTCATTTTTTTTCATATTTCCGTTTTTTTCTTCCTTTTTTTATTATCTCACTTTTCATATTTCCCTCTCTTTTTTTTGGATATATGTATATATATACATATATATATATTATATATATATGTACATTATTAATATAGTAGTATTATGTGTATGTCTCCCTACAAACAATGCTTCGAAAATAAATTTTCTCCCCCTAGAAATTTGCGTAGTTAGCTTGACGAATATTAAGAATCTCGTTCGCCTAAATCGCTCATTGTAAGTTTTCTCCCCCTCAAGAATTAAAATTTGTGCTTCCTTAAAAATATAAAGGTTGCTCCTCATTAAAATAATGAGTAGCTCCCCCTCAATTAAAGCTCATTTAAAATTAATTGAAAAATGATATTTATCGTTTCAGTTCGTAATATGCATTTGAAAATTTTAAAACCATATAAAGCGATGAAATGCATATCGAAAATGTATCATTTGAAAAGTTTTGAAAGAAAATAGGTATATCTTTGACGAAACTCATATGCATATGTATATTTAAAATATACCTCATTGAAG